>CM066036.1:774502444-774664901 GCA_033557465.1 Ichthyophis bannanicus
GCACTAGAAACAGGAGGTTGAAACAGTTTCTTTCCCCTGAAGCAGACAGCCGTACAGGCAAGGAAATGGTTAAAAAAAAACCCTACCAACTCAGAGAAACTCTATGCTTTAGAAAGATAGAGAATAATCCACAGGAGCCACACCCTCAGCTCCATGACAACGCAAAGGGAGCTGACGTGATAGGCAAGGGTACCGTAGAGTTCCAAAGCCCATAGGACAAAGCCCGCAAACCACAGGGTGGGGTTGACATAGCATAAGTAACAGTTCCCAAAGGAGATGGTGCTGGGGAACAGGCAGAGAGACCTTAATATAGAGTCCGAGAGCAGAACAGGAAGGAGAAGTTCCAGGAGAGGTTCAGGGAGAAACCTTCTGTGGAAAGCATCTTGAAAAGGAGAGATAATTATCACACTAGGACAAATCAGCACGAGAGAAGGAGGAGAGAAGCACCTTTAAAACTCTCAAAGGGAAAGGTTGGAGAACCTAGTTTCTCTAATGGGAGAGATGAAGAGAAATTGTTCTTCTTCCTTCCCTGAGGACTCTTCACGTTGATAGCTGTGCAGCACAAGGTGGGGAGCTTAGGCAGAAACAGATTATTCCGTTTAAAAAAGCTGTCCAAAACATTCCCAAGGCAGGCAACGTGTCTGTAGCTCAAGTTCTGAAAGGAGCACAGGTGCTTTGAAGCAGTCAGCTGATTGTGTGCTGCAGAGACAGGAGTTGGAAACAAACCCTGCTGAGCAGTTTGCCATGAGGGAAACTGTGAAGCAGTTTGGGGACAAATGTTTGCCTTATGCCCAGCCAGTGAAAGCTAGAAGTACCAGGAAAAAGGTGAGCCCTTTAGATTCCCTTAAAGCTGTGTTAAAGGAGTCTGGTATTTTAAATTCCTCCACCCTACCTCCCAAGTAAGAAGAACTTTAGCTGGAAACAGCTTAGCACTTTATATAGAGCAATGGAAGCCTGTTGATCTGGAAGCCCCTGTAAATAAGCAGGATATATCAGAGTCAGACGAGGAACCTATGCAAATGGAGGAAGCTTTGATAGGATCTGAATACTCCTGACATGGAAACAGATTGCGCTTATTGCCATAAGAGTGAGAGCTGTGTAACGTGGTGCTGTTGAGAAGTACTGAACAAAGCCTGATAATTGCAAGGGAGCTTTTACACTGAGAGAGGCTGAGAGCTGCCAAAGTGTAAAACTCAGTCTATTAAGCAGCTGTGAAAGAGGAGTACACTACGGTTGTGTTCTTTGTTATATGAAGATGTTTATGAAGACACTGTTGGTAATAGGAAAAACATTTAATGTTTGAAGCTGAAAGAAGTTTGGTTATTCTGTTGGAACGGACTTGCCTGAGAGTTATCAGGAGGACTGTGTTATACCACGTAACTTCATTTTGGTTTGGAGAAGCATCCATTTATTTCTGTTTAAAGGGGTAGTAGAGTATCAATTCCTGTGCAACAATAAACTTATTGTTACCCCAAAACCTTGGCTGTATTCGTCTTGGCTCACAACTACAAGGAACATAGACAACAGCACACACAAGGGATATAAATTTGTGGTCACGTCCACTTCTACCAGGCGACCGCCTACCCATACAAGAAGAGGGCGTGACAAGAGCCTGGTTTTACAAACTCTTTCCTTGTCACTAGTACATTTTCACGGACGCTACATTTGCCACATTTAAAATGTCCACAAGCTTTACGAATAAATTTAGGTTTATTAAGAGCAGACGGCACCAGAATGTCCCTTATGTTAAAATTCCTCTTATAGGCCACAAGAGGCTTTGTGTCTTTTAGGCAGGAAAGAGGGTTAAGAATATGCCATGCTTTCCTTAATATATTAGCAATCTCTCTAGAATGTTCAGAAAATGTAAGCGTGCAAACAATGTTATTAGATTTTTCAGGTGCATGACTTTGTAGGAGAGCTGTCCTATGCAATGACCGAGCCCGATGTAAAGCTTTTTCAATACAGGCAGTCGGATAACCACGGTCTCTGAATCTGCTGGAGGATCAGTGGGAAAAGCCTCTGAAGGGAAGGGCTCCTGGTTTGGAGGATCAGTGGCAAAAGCTTCTGAAGGGAAGTGCTCCTCCTGTGGAGGATCAGTGGGACACGCCTCTGAAGTGAAGTGCTCCTGGTCTGGAGGATCAGTGAGATATGCTCCTGAAGGGAAGTGCTCCTGGTCTGGAGAATCAGTGGGAAAAGCCTCTGAAGGGAAGTGCTTCAGCTCTGGAGGATCAGTGGGACAAGCCTCTGAAGGGAAGGGCTCCTGCTGTGGAGGATCAGTGTGACACACCTCTGAAGGGAAGTGCTTCTGCTCTGGAGGATCAGTGGGACACGCCTCTGAAGGGAAGTGCTCCTGCTCTGGAGGATCAGTGGTAAACGCCTCTGAAGGGAAGTGCTCCTGCTCTGGAGGATCAGTGGGACACGCCTCTGAAGGGAAGTGCTCCTGGTCTGGAGGATCAGTGGGACATGCTTCTGAAGGGAGGAGTTCCTGCTCTGGAGGGTCAGTGGGACACGCCTCTGAAGGGAAGCGCTCCTGCTCTGGAGGGTCAGTGGGACAAGCCTCTGAAGGGAAGAGCTCCTGCTCTGGAGGATCAGTGGTAAACGCCTCTGAAGGGAAGTGCTCCTGCTCTGGAGGATCAGTGGGACACGCCTCTGAAGGGAAGTGCTCCTGTTCTGCAGGATCAGTGGGACACGCTTCTGAAGGGAGGAGTTCCTGCTCTGGAGGGTCAGTGGGACATGCCTCTGAAGGGAAGCAATAAGAGAAGATGCTAGCCAGTTGGAATATATTGGTAAATGAAACAGTGGGATAAAGTTAGAAACCGCCGCTGGGAAGCCAGCCTCTCCCTCCCGATCCGGCTCCGTGCTCCCCGATCGGAGTATAGCACACCTGAGCGGGACGCTGCCATCTTTTCCCGCTCAGGAGCCTCCAGCCCAATCGGGGCTGTGGGAGGCGGAGCCCAACACATAAAAGAAGCCGCCGCCGGGAAGCCAGCCTCTCCCTCCCGATCCGGCTCCGTGCTCCCCGATCGGGGTAGAGCACACCTGAGCGGGACGCTGCCCATCTTTGTTTCCCGCTCAGGAGCCTCCAGCCCAATCGGGGCTGTGGGAGGCGGAGCCCAACACATAAAAGAAGCCGCCGCCGGGAAGCCAGCCTCTCCCTCCCGATCCGGCTCCGTGCTCCCCGATCGGGGTAGAGCACAACTGAGCGGGACGCTGCCATCTTTTCCCGCTCAGGAGCCTCCAGCCCAATCGGGGCTGTGGGAGGCGGAGCCCAACACATAAAAGAAGCCGCCGCCGGGAAGCCAGCCTCTCCCTCCCGATCCGGCTCCGTGCTCCCCGATCGGGGTAGAGCACACCTGAGCGGGACGCTGCCATCTTTTCCCGCTCAGGAGCCTCCAGCCCAATCGGGGCTGTGGGAGGCGGAGCCCAACACATAAAAGAAGCCGCCGCCGGGAAGCCAGCCTCTCCCTCCCGATCCGGCTCCGTGCTCCCCGATCGGGGTAGAGCACACCGCGGAATGCTGCCATCTTTTCCCGCTCAGGAGCCTCCAGCCCAATCGGGGCTGTGGGAGGCAGAGCCCAACACATAAAAGAAGCCGCCGCCGGGAAGCCAGCCTCTCCCTCCTGATCCGGCTCCGTGCTCCCCAATCGGGGTAGAGCACACCTGAGCGGAACGCTGCCATCTTTTCCCGCTCAGGAGTCTCCAGCCCAATCGGGGCTGTGGGAGGCGGAGCCCAACACATAAAAGAAGCCGCCGTCAGGCGGGCCCGCGCCTGTCGGGCCCGCGCCTGAGGGCCTCGCCAGAGGGCCCTTTGGCGTGGCCCTTAGGCAGTGGCACTTCAACAACTCCACGAGCGAAGCCAGAACTCTCACCTGAAATAGAACCAGTCTCTCTCATAAGGAAAAGTATCAGACTGATAATCTGAGACTCAGATCTACCCTAACAACTATCCTAGTTGATCCACTGCTACCCCATCTATAAGGTAACAGTAGACCTGAATATACCCGATAGCATTTCACACTTTGTTACAAACAGATCTCCCTTGAATTAAGCTTAGCTACTGTGTCTTGTTAACAGAGTGCATTGTTCCTCTTAGCTAGGCCTTGCTATTATACAATTGTTTGCCTAGTACCACTGCTGTCGTATCCCAACCAGTTAATCTGCATTTACTGTTTCCACCGACATATATTACCCTACATTGTATCCTTCCATTGTTACAACCATGGCTATCTCTCTACTTACATTAGTTAGCCTCTATCTGTTAACTAACACCACTCAAAATACAGCAGCACTCTCTCCCACCACAAACAATATCCCCATATTGCATGGACTAGGAAGAAGGTATCATTCCTCCTACCATCACTCAGCACCACATCCGCACCATATTAGGCACTCACACCTACTATATATCTCCCTTAACACTACTAGTAGCTCCAAATCCAATCCTACTCCCTCACATACTAACCTAAATTGTGCCCTCATCAACGCTCGCTCAGTACGTAAAAAGTGGCCAGCCGTTACAGATCTTATCACAAAGCTGAATTTAGACATCCTCCTCGTCACAGAATCATGGCTAGCAGACACAGACAATGTCCTCATAAACCAACTAATTCCCCCAGCATACTCAATACACACTTGTCACAGAACAGGCCGAAGAGGAGGTGGAGTCCTCATTCTTTCAAGAACTAACCTTCAATTTAGTCTACTTTCCTCTAGAAGTACCACACACATGGACTTAGTTACTATAGCTAACAAACATATCACCCTAAATCTCATATACAGAGCTCCATCCTCACCACCAGAAGATCTATCTAGTATAATAGAGCTTGCATGCAACCCAGAAAGCCCACACAAATCCAACTGGTTAATGGGTGACTTTAACCTCACCTCACTTCACCATAGCCACTCTACCACATTCCTTGATGCCATGGCTGAGCTCAACTACTCTCAACTAGTCAGCTCCCCTACACACCTCAAGGGTAACACCCTTGACCTCATTTTTGCGCCCCAGTCTACAGCAATCACCATCTTTAATCTATCACTTACCCCTGTTCCATGGTCTGATCATAACTTGATATCCTTCCAAGTCCCACATCAGCAAAACAGTATCCCAACAAGACAGACAAATATGGTCTCATCAGGATCAACAACCCGTTTCAAAACGCTCGATAAGGATGACTTCATCAGCCGTACTCTTCCAGCTCTTCGTCTACCAGCCAATGACCTTGATGAGCTGATCAACAATTGGTACACCACCCTGAACTCCTCTTCACAGCTACCTTCCTCGAGTAGACCACCAGCATCCAGCACATCACCAAAAAGCAGAAGTCCAAAACCATGGTTCTCGGCTGAATTACGACTATCCCTCCAGAATCTAAGAAAACAAGAGAGAAAATGGCGCAGATCACGATCTCCAACCGACCAAATGGATTACGAAAATGCCCTAAAGAAACACCGGGAGAAAATAGCTGGAAAGATGAGAGAACACCATACAGAAACCCTTCTCCGATCATTAAACAAACCACGAGACCTCTTTAACATTGCTAAATCCCTAACCAAGGCACCATCCTCCAACCAAACAATATTGATTCAGCCTCAGTCTTTTGCCGACTACCTTCAATCTAAAACCATTAACACAAAATCGACACCAAGTTGTATACCCAACCCCGTCTCAATTACACAGCCTCTAAAACATTTTGTCGCTCCTACAGTGAAATCCATCACTGACCTTATTGCTACCTTGAATACTACTACAGCCCCAAATGACCCATGCCCTGCTTACTGGATCAGAGCGATGCGTGCTGAACTGAGCCCCACACTTGCCCTTATCATGCAACTTTCCTTCACAACCGGATCATTCCCAACATCTCTCAAGCAAACTTCAATACGCCCTCTCCTGAAAAACAATAAACTCGATCCAGCGAAAACTGACTCATATCGTCCAATTTCAAGTATACCCCTTCTAGCCAAAATCATCAAGACGGTGGTACAAATTCAATTGCAGCAGCACATAGATATTTCAGCCCCTCTGGATCCCTGCCAACACGGGTTCTGTGAGTCCCACGGCATAGAGACACTACTCACATTACTTATCAACACCTTATCAAGAGGGATTGACAAAATTGAAAATGGGTTCATCCTTATCTTCCTTGATATCTCGGCAGCTTTCGACTTGGTTAACCATGTGCAACTGCTCCACCGTCTTCAAGAAAAGGGAGTTCAGGGATCAGCTTGGGAATGGTGTAGATCCTACCTAACTAACCGCTGGCAACAGGTTCGGATAGGATCCTCAACATCTGATCCCTTCCATCAACAACAGGGTGTACCCCAAGGATCCTCCTTATCATCTCTACTATTTAACATATATATGCAACCACTCTGTGAAATCATCAGAGCATTCAACGCCTCCAGTTTGATCTATGCAGATGATGTACTGATATTCACTCCAATAAAAATCAATGCCCCCGACTTCTCCCCAATAATCGCTTGCTTCAACGTGATTACAGACTGGCTCTTATCCCAGAACCTGCGAATAAACTTCAAGAAAACTGAAGTCCTATTCGTAACTAGGAATAAGAAATTCTCCCCTCCCACAACATTGAAGGTGAGAGACACGGAACTACCGTGTAAATCATCGATTCGCTACCTGGGAGTCACCATAGATCAAGAACTGACCTTCAAAGATCACATAAAGCAGACCGTCAAATCCATTTACAACAAAATAAGAATGCTGAAACCCTTAAGACCTCTACTCGCCCCTAATGACTTCAGAACAATCTTCCAATCCCTTGTAACACCACATTTTGACTACGCTAACGTCATCCTTCATGGTCTGCCCAAGAGCACCCTCAACCCACTTCAATTAGCGATGAACTCAGCAGCCCGCATCCTCTGCTGTACCTCCAGAAGAGACCACATCACTCCCATTCTAACAGAGCTTCACTGGCTACCCCTACAAGCCAGGATAACTTACAAAGCACTATTGTTGTCCTTTAAAGCAATCAATCAAATAGCCCCACCTTCCCTCTCCTCACTTCTTATCAACACCCCCACGAACAGGCTCAGAAGATCCGCAGCCGCTAATACCCTTGTTGTACCAAAGGTGTACACTAAATGTAACCAAGCAACCAGAGACAGGGCCTTTACCTTATTCGCTCCAACTTGCTGGAACAATCTCTCTCCACATATCCGATCAATAAAAGACCTCTCTCAATTTAGAAAGGTCCTTAAACACTACCTATTCTGTCTTCACCTTTTAGGCCCTAACCCTACGCCTCCTCCCCCCATCTCTCAAATCACTCACTCAGCCTCTGACACTCCAACAACATAGTCCTGACAGAACACGAACCAGGCTCTCTGCACACCCAAAGCCATGATCTCCAATATGTAACCTGAACTGTAAATTATCCACAGGCAAAATATCTGTTTGTATATAGTTTGTATATAGTTTCCCCTGTTATCTCCAAGTTACTGACCCTGTTATAATGTAAGCAAAGGATTGTTCCAATGCGAAAATTTGTTATCTGTAAACCGCGCTGATACCAAAGAGCACGGTATATAAGAACTGTAAATAAATAAATAAAGTGTCAATGTACAATACCGCCTGAGCTATTGGGTGAATAATTGTGTAAGTTTAGAGCATTTTGGTTTTGCCCTTATGAGCATCGTGGATATTAAATTTAAGAAAGCGTATGAAGTCACTATAAGCAAATTTTATGAGAGGTTTTAAGTAATTTTCCTTGCAATAATGTGACATTAGTAGTTTTTTATTCAATGATCGTTTTTATATTTTAGCCTCTGGTTTTATAATGAGGCCGTATATGCAAACCGATAGACAGTTATATGGCAACAAGATAGAGAAAATCAAAAATTCCAATTGATTGCACATCTGATGAAACAAGCGCTTTTTATATCAGCAAATCCTAACATGAGAGTAGTTATATGATTGATTACTCTGGCGTTCATAATTTCTGAACAGACGGTGAAAGGGATGGTTCCATTTATGAAGTAATGCTGGAACAATTAGTTTTTAATTATCTATAATTCTAAATGTTAGATATAGTTTGTCTAAATGCTATTGCAATTTTTAAATAACCCCCTGTTATGATGATATCACTATTAACTTTAGCTTTTTAATCCTACAATGAGAAAGTGTAGGGGTTTAATAGTTTAAGATGAAGGTACTAAAAGTGTTTTAAGTTTCACTCATAGATAACTGGATCATTTTAGATACTCACTCCTGCTCCTGTTTATTGATCACTAGTGTGATGATGTAGTAATCTCCTCTTCTTCATTTTTAGTGTACAGACCAACCAAATTGACTCTAACAACTAAGGTATAGATATAGAAGAGGTGATGTTTACACACCCTTTCATATGTTTACAGTTCATCTTTTATTTATTGAGAATGTTCATTTTATTTTTATGTTTAAGGTATGTGCATGTTTTTAATGGCTTTTTAGTATAATTCATATGCTTTTATTATTTTTATATTTGTATGTGATTTTTTTATTATTTTAGTATCTGTATATGTAAACGAAACTGATATGATTGTATAACTTGGAGTTTTATAATTCTTTTCCATTTATGGTTTTTATAACATTTATGTTTGTGTATTTATAAATTTAGCGTGCCCGAAACCCCTGATGAAGTGAAATCGAAATACAGCCTGCGTCGGGCTATTTGGGCTTAATGCTGTAAAGTTTTCAGAATTTTAATAAAATAATCCTTCCTGTTAAACCTCGCATTTGGACTGGAGGATCAGTGGGACACGCCTCTGAAGGGAAGTGCTCCTGGTCTGGAGGATCATTGTGATACGCCTCGGAAGGGAAGTGTTAATAGTCTGGAGGATCAGTAGACATGCATCTGAAGGAAAGTGCTCCTGCTCTGGAGGATCAGTGGGACATGCCTCTGAAGGGAAGCGCTCCTGCTCTTGAGGATCAGTGGGACACGCCTTTAAAGGGAAGTGCTCCAGATATGGAGGATCATTGGGATACACCTCTGAAGGGAAGTGTTAATAGTCTAGAGGATCAGTGGACATGCCTCTGATGGAAAGCACTCCTGCTCTGGAGGATCAGTGGGACATTCCTCTGAAGGAAAGTGCTCCTGATCTAGGGAGGATCAGTGGGACACGCCTCTGAATGGAAGTGCTCCTGCTTGGAGAATCAGTGGGACACGCCTCTGAAGAGAAGTGCTCCTGTTGTGGAGGATCAGTGGGACACGCCTCTGAGGTGAAGTGCTCCTGCTCTGGAAGATCAGTGGGACACACCTCTGAAGGGAAGTGCTCCTCCTCTGGAGGATCAGTGGAACACACCTCTGAATAGAAGCACCCCTGCTCTGGAGGATCAGTGGGACACGCATTTCAAGGGAAGCACCCCTGCTCTGGAGGATCAATAGGATATGCCTCTGAAGGGAAGGGCTCCTAGTTTGGAGGGACACGCCTCTGAAGTGAAGCGCTCCTACTCTGGAGGATCAGTGGGACAAGCCTCTGAAGAGAGGAGATCCTGCTCTGGTGGGTCCGTGGGACATGCCTCTGAAGGAAGGAGTTCCTGCTCTGGAGGGTCAGTGGGACACGACTGAAGGGAGGATTTACTGCTCTGGAGGGTCAGAGGGATTCGCCTCTGAAGGGAGGAGTTTCTGCTCTGGAGGGTGGTGGAACACTCCTCTGAAGTGAGGAGTTCCTGCTCTGGAGGATCAGTGGGACACGACTCTGAAGGGAGGAGTTCCTGCTCTGGAGGGTCAGAGGGATTCGCTTCTGAAGTGAGGAGTTCCTGCTCTGGAGGGTCAGTGGGATTCGCCTCTGAAGGGAAGTGCTACTGCTCTGGAGCATCAGTGGAACACACCTCTGAATGGATGTGCTCCTGCTATGGAGGATCAGTTGGACACGGCTCTGAAGGGAAGCGCTCCTGGTCTGCAAGATCAGTGGACACACCTCTAAAGGGAAGTACTCCTGCTCTGGAGGATCTGTGGGACACGCCTCTGAAGGGAGGAGTTCCTACTCTGGAGGATCAGTGGGACACGCCTCTGAAGTGATGCGCTCCTGTTCTGGAGGATCAGTGGGACATGCCTCTGAAGGGAAGCGCTCCTGTTTTGGAGGATCAGTGGGACATGCCTATGAAAGAAATGCCCTTGGTCTATAGGATCAGTGGGGCACGCCTCTGAAGGGATGCGCTCCTGCTCTGAAGGATCATTGGGACATGCCTCTGAAGGGAAGTGCTACTGCTCTGGAGCATCAGTGGAACACACCTCTGAATGGATGTGCTCCTGCTATGGAGGATCAGTTGGACACGGCTCTGAAGGGAAGCGCTCCTGGTCTGCAGGATCAGTGGACACACCTCTAAAGGGAAGTACTCCTGCTCTGTAGGATCAGTGGGACATGCCGCTGAACGGAAGTGCTACTGCTCTGGAGGATCAGTGGGACCCGCCTCTGAAGGGAAGCATTCCTGCTTTGGAGGATCAGTGGGACATGCCTCTGAAAGGAAGCATTCTGGTCTGGAGGATTGGTGGGACACGCCTCAGAAGGGAAGCGCTCCTGGTCAGGAGGATCAGTGGACATGCCTATGAAGGGAAATTCTTTTGCTCTGGAGGATCAATGGGACATTCCTCTGAATGGAAGTGCTACTGCTCTGGAGGATCAGAGGGACATGCCTCTGAAGGGAAGTGCTCCTGCTCTGGAGGATCTGTGGGACACGCCTCTGAAGGGAGGAGTTCCTACTCTGGAGGATCAATGGGACATTCCTCTGAATGGAAGTGCTACTGCTCTGGAGGATCAATGGGACATTCCTCTGAATGGAAGTGCTACTGCTCTGGAGGATCAGAGGGGCACGCCTTTGAATGGAAGTGCTCTTGCTCTGGAGGATCAGTGGAAGACGCCTCTGAAGGAAAGGGCTACTGCTGTAGATGATCAGTGGGATACACCTCTGAAGGGAAGCACTCCTGCTCTGGAGGATCAGTGGGACATGCCTCTGAAGGGAAGCACTCCTGCTCTGGAGGATCAGTGGGACATGCCTCTGAAGGGAAGCACTCCTGCTCTGGAGGATCAGTGGGACATGAATCTGAAGGGAAGTGCTCCTGTTCTGGAGGATCAGTGGGACACACATCTGAAGGGAAGTGCTCCTGCTCTGAAGGATCAGTGGGACACGCCTCTGAAAGGAAGCACTCCGAGTCTGGAGGATTGGTGAGAAATGCCACTGATGGGAAGTGCTCGTGCTCTACAGGATCAGCGGGACACGTCTCTGAAGGGAAGGGCTCATGCTCTGGAGGATCAGTGGGACACGCCTCTTAAGGGAAGTGCTCCTGGTATGGAGGATCAGTGGGACATGCCTCTAAAGGGAAGTGCTGCTGCTCTGGAGGATCAGTGGGACATGCCTCTGAAGGGAAGTGCTCCTACTGTGGAGGATCAGTGGGACACGCCTCTGAAGGGAAGTGCTCCTGCTCTGAAGGATCAGTGGGACACGCCTCTGAAAGGAAGCACTTCTGGTCTGGAGGATTGGTGGGAAACGCCTCTGATGGGAAGTGCTCATGCTCTGCAGGATCAGTGGGACACGCCTCTGAAGGGATGTGCTCCTGCTCTGGAGGATCAGTGGGACACAACTCTGAAAAGAAGTGCTGCTGCTCTGGAGGAAAAGTAGGACATGCCTCTGAAGGGAATTGTCCCACTGATTCTCAAGACCAGGAGCATGCTTCTGAAGGGAAGTGTTAATAGTCTAGATCATCAGTGAAATGCCTCTGAAGGAAAGCGCTCCTGCTCTGGAGGATCAGTGGGACACACCTTTAAAGGGAAGTGTTCTAGGTATGGAGTATCAGTGGATACCCCTCTGAAGGAAAGATCTCCTGCTCAGGAGGATCAGTGGGACATGCCTCTGAAGGAAAGTGCTCCTGCTCTGGAGGATCAGTGGGACACGCCTCTGAAGGGAAGTGCTCCTGCTGTGGAGGATCAGTGGGACATGCCTCTGAGGTGAAGTGCTCCTGCTCTGGAGAATCAGTGGGAAACACATCTGAAGGTAAGGGCTTCTCCTCTGGAGGCTCAGTGGGACACGCCTCTGAACTGAAGCACCCCTGCTCTGGAGGATCAGTGGGGCACGCCTTTGAAGGGAAGCACCCCTACTGGAGGATCAGTGGGAAAAGCCTCTGAAGGGAAGGGCTCCTGGTTTTGAGGATCAGTGGGGCATGCCTCTGAAGGGAAGTGCTTCTGCTCTGGAGGATCAGTGGCAAACGCTTCTGAAGGGAAGCGCTCCTGCTGTGGAGGATCAGTGGGACACGCCTCTGAAGGGAAGTGCTCCTGGTCTGGAAGATCAGTGGGATATGCTTCTGAAGAGAAGTGCTCCTGGTCTGCAGGATCAGTGGGAAAAGCCTCTGAAGGGAAGTGCTTCTGCTCTGGAGGATCAGTGGGACATGCCTCTGAAGGGAAGTGCTCCTGGTCTGGAGGATCAGTAGACACGCATCTGAAGGAAAGTGCTACAGCTCTGAAGGATCAGAGGGACATGCCTCTGAAGGGAAGCCCTCCTGCTCTTGAGGATCAGTGGGACATGCCTTTAAAGGGAAGTGCTCCAGGTATGGAGAATCAGTGGGAAAAGCCTCTGAAGGGAAGTGCTTCTGCTCTGGAGGATCAGTGGGACAAGCCTCTGAAGGGAAGGGCTCCTGGTTTGGAGGATCAGTGGGACACGCCTCTGAAAGGAAGTGCTCCTAGTTTGGAGGATCAGTGGCAAACTCCTCTGAAGGGAAGTGCTCCTGGTCTGGAGGATCAGTGGGATATGCTTCTGAAGGGAAGTGCTCCTGGTCTGGAGTATCAGTGGGAGAAGCCTCTGAAGGGAAGTGCTTCTGCTCTGGAGGATCAGTGGGACAAGCCTCTGAAGGGAAGGGCTCCTGGTTTGGAGGATCAGTGGCAATCGCCTCTGAAGGGAAGTGCTCCTGCTCTGGAGGATCAGTGGGACATGCCTCTGAAGGGAAGCACTCCTGCTCTGGAGGATCTGTGGGACACGCCTCTGAAGGGAGGAGTTCCTACTCTGGAGGATCAATGGGACATTCCTCTGAATGGAAGTGCTACTGCTCTGGAGGATCAATGGGACATTCCTCTGAATGGAAGTGCTACTGCTCTGGAGGATCAGAGGGGCACGCCTTTGAATGGAAGTGCTCTTGCTCTGGAGGATCAGTGGAAGACGCCTCTGAAGGGAAGGGCTACTGCTGTAGATGATCAGTGGGATACACCTCTGAAGGGAAGCACTCCTGCTCTGGAGGATCAGTGGGACATGCCTCTGAAGGGAAGTGCTCCTGTTCTGGAGGATCAGTGGGACACACATCTGAAGGGAAGTGCTCCTGCTCTGAAGGATCAGTGGGACACGCCTCTGAAAGGAAGCACTCCGAGTCTGGAGGATTGGTGAGAAATGCCACTGATGGGAAGTGCTCGTGCTCTACAGGATCAGCGGGACACGTCTCTGAAGGGAAGGGCTCATGCTCTGGAGGATCAGTGGGACACGCCTCTTAAGGGAAGTGCTCCTGGTATGGAGGATCAGTGGGACATGCCTCTAAAGGGAAGTGCTGCTGCTCTGGAGGATCAGTGGGACATGCCTCTGAAGGGAAGTGCTCCTACTGTGGAGGATCAGTGGGACACGCCTCTGAAGGGAAGTGCTCCTGCTCTGAAGGATCAGTGGGACACGCCTCTGAAAGGAAGCACTTCTGGTCTGGAGGATTGGTGGGAAACGCCTCTGATGGGAAGTGCTCATGCTCTGCAGGATCAGTGGGACACGCCTCTGAAGGGATGTGCTCCTGCTCTGGAGGATCAGTGGGACACAACTCTGAAAAGAAGTGCTGCTGCTCTGGAGGAAAAGTAGGACATGCCTCTGAAGGGAATTGTCCCACTGATTCTCAAGACCAGGAGCATGCTTCTGAAGGGAAGTGTTAATAGTCTAGATCATCAGTGAAATGCCTCTGAAGGAAAGCGCTCCTGCTCTGGAGGATCAGTGGGACACACCTTTAAAGGGAAGTGTTCTAGGTATGGAGTATCAGTGGATACCCCTCTGAAGGAAAGATCTCCTGCTCAGGAGGATCAGTGGGACATGCCTCTGAAGGAAAGTGCTCCTGCTCTGGAGGATCAGTGGGACACGCCTCTGAAGGGAAGTGCTCCTGCTGTGGAGGATCAGTGGGACATGCCTCTGAGGTGAAGTGCTCCTGCTCTGGAGAATCAGTGGGAAACACATCTGAAGGTAAGGGCTTCTCCTCTGGAGGCTCAGTGGGACACGCCTCTGAACTGAAGCACCCCTGCTCTGGAGGATCAGTGGGGCACGCCTTTGAAGGGAAGCACCCCTACTGGAGGATCAGTGGGAAAAGCCTCTGAAGGGAAGGGCTCCTGGTTTTGAGGATCAGTGGGGCATGCCTCTGAAGGGAAGTGCTTCTGCTCTGGAGGATCAGTGGCAAACGCTTCTGAAGGGAAGCGCTCCTGCTGTGGAGGATCAGTGGGACACGCCTCTGAAGGGAAGTGCTCCTGGTCTGGAAGATCAGTGGGATATGCTTCTGAAGAGAAGTGCTCCTGGTCTGCAGGATCAGTGGGAAAAGCCTCTGAAGGGAAGTGCTTCTGCTCTGGAGGATCAGTGGGACATGCCTCTGAAGGGAAGTGCTCCTGGTCTGGAGGATCAGTAGACACGCATCTGAAGGAAAGTGCTACAGCTCTGAAGGATCAGAGGGACATGCCTCTGAAGGGAAGCCCTCCTGCTCTTGAGGATCAGTGGGACATGCCATTAAAGGGAAGTGCTCCAGGTATGGAGAATCAGTGGGAAAAGCCTCTGAAGGGAAGTGCTTCTGCTCTGGAGGATCAGTGGGACAAGCCTCTGAAGGGAAGGGCTCCTGGTTTGGAGGATCAGTGGGACACGCCTCTGAAAGGAAGTGCTCCTAGTTTGGAGGATCAGTGGCAAACTCCTCTGAAGGGAAGTGCTCCTGGTCTGGAGGATCAGTGGGATATGCTTCTGAAGGGAAGTGCTCCTGGTCTGGAGTATCAGTGGGAGAAGCCTCTGAAGGGAAGTGCTTCTGCTCTGGAGGATCAGTGGGACAAGCCTCTGAAGGGAAGGGCTCCTGGTTTGGAGGATCAGTGGCAATCGCCTCTGAAGGGAAGTGCTCCTGCTCTGGAGGATCAGTGGGACATGCCTCTGAAGGGAAGCACTCCTGCTCTGGAGGATCAGTGGGACATGCCTCTGAAGGGAAGTGCTCCTGTTCTGGAGGATCAGTGGGACACGCATCTGAAGGGAAGTGCTCCTGCTCTGAAGGATCAGTGGGAAACGCCTCTGAAAGGAAGCACTCCGAGTCTGGAGGATTGGTGAGAAATACCTCTGATGGGAAGTGCTCGTGCTCTACAGGATCAGCGGGACACGCCTCTGAAGGGAAGGGCTCATGCTCTGGAGGATCAGTGGGACATGCCTCTAAAGGGAAGTGCTGCTGCTCTGGAGGATCAGTGGGACATGCCTCTGAAGGGAAGTGCTCCTACTGTGGAGGATCAGTGGGACACGCTTCTGAAGGGAAGTGCTCCTGCTCTGAAGGATCAGTGGGACACGCCTCTGAAAGGAAGCACTTCTGGTCTGGCGGATTGGTGGGAAACGCCTCTGATGGGAAGTGCTCATGCTCTGCAGGATCAGTGGGACACGCCTCTGAAGGGATGTGCTCCTGCTCTGGAGGATCAGTGGGACATACCTCTGAAAAGAAGTGCTGCTGCTCTGGAGGAAAAGTAGGACATGCCTCTGAAGGGAATTGTCCCACTGATTCTCAAGACCAGGAGCATGCTTCTGAAGAGAAGTGTTAATAGTCTAGATCATCAGTGGAATGCCTCTGAAGGAAAGCGCTCCTGCTCTGGAGGATCAGTGGGACATGCCTTTAAAGGGAAGTGTTCTAGGTATGGAGTATCAGTGGATACCCCTCTGAAGGAAAGATCTCCTGCTCAGGAGGAACAGTGGGACACGCCTCTGAAGGGAAGTGCTCCTGGTCTGGAGGATCAGTAGACACGCATCTGAAGGAAAGCGCTACAGCTCTGAAGGGAAGCCCTCCTGCTCTTGAGGATCAGTGGGACATGCCTTTAAAGGGAAGTGCTCCAGGTATGGAGAATCAGTGGGAAAAGCCTCTGAAGGGAAGTGCTTCTGCTCTGGAGGATCAGTGGGACAAGCCTCTGAAGGGAAGGGCTCCTGGTTTGGAGGATCAGTGGGACACGCCTCTGAAAGGAAGTGCTCCTGGTTTGGATGATCAGTGGCAAACGCCTCTGAAGGGAAGTGCTCCTGGTCTGGAGGATCAGTGGGATATGCTTCTGAAGGGAAGTGCTCCTGGTCTGGAGTATCAGTGGAAGAAGCCTCTGAAGGGAAGTGCTTCTGCTCTGGAGGATCAGTGGGACAAGCCTCTGAAGGGAAGGGCTCCTGGTTTGGAGGATCAGTGGCAAACGCCTCTGAAGGGAAGTGCTCCTGTTCTGGAGGATCAGTGGGTCATGCTTTTGAAGGGAAGCGCTCCTGCTCTTGAGGATCAGTGAGACACGTATCTGAAGGGAAGTGCTCCTCGTATGGAGAATCATTGTGATACGCCTCTGAAGGGAAGTGTTAATAGTCTGGGGGATCAGTAGACGCACGTCTGAAGTGCTCCTGCTCTGGAGGATCAGTGGGACATGCCTCTGAAGGGAAGCACTCCTGCTCTTGAGGATCAGTGGGACATGCCTTTAAAGGGAAGTGCTCCAGGTATGGAGGATCAGTGCACACCCCTCTGAAGGAAAGAGCTCCTTCTCTGGAGGATCAGTGGGACATGCTTCTGAAGGGAAGCGCTCCAGCTCTGGAGGATCAGTGGGATACGCCTCTGAAGGGAAGTGCTCCTTTTCTGGAGGATGGTGAAATTAGACTTACCTGCTAATTGTTGTTCCTTGCGGAACTCTAGTCTAGTCCCGGACATCTGAGGTATAAGCACCTCCTCCCGCAGCCTTGGAGACTGAGCCCATCACCTTTTTTGGTGCCAGCAGTATAAGTAGGGAAGGAACCGCCTCCTCGAGCCAGTAACCTATTGACAAAGCAGACTCACCAGAGGAATAAGCAAGTATAAATAACATGTTGTATAAATATCTATGACTGTGTTATGTTTTTTTTTATTTTAATTTTTTTGGAAAATGGAACCGATATCACTACATCCTAACCAATGTAACTGCCAATAAAACCAAGCGCAGAACAGCTGTACCCGGCAAATACACCAGACAAGGCCTAAGCAAGAGCGCCCGGCCGCGTCTGGCCCCCTCTCGAAAAACCTCCAAAAAGGTACTGTTATCACATATTCTGTGATAACAGAATATGGAGGAGGGAGGAGTGGTCTAGTGGTTAGGACAAGGTACTTCAGGCCGGAGGGCCGGGGGTTCAAGTCCCACCTGGGGACAGCAATCTCAGGCCGGAGGGTCTGGGATTTCTAGTCCTATAGGCACTCCTTGTGGTCTTGGGCAAGCCACTTAACCCTCCATTGCCCATGTTCCCTGTAAGTATTAGCGTATGTGTCTCATATCCCCTCGTGTTAAATGTATCCCCCAATTGACCGCTTTGACCCGGTGAAAAGTGAGATATAAATACAGCTAAATAAATAAATTCTGAGAGACCTGCTCCGCCCCACCCCTGGACCGCAGGCCACCCTGCCTTGCCGCAGCCAAGCGCTACCAACGTTAAAGTTCTTCAGGCCACAGATCCAAGTCCAAAAAAGGGAGGGTCACGGGACTAGACTAGAGTTCCGCAAGGAACAACAATTAGCAGGTAAGTCTCCGGATTTGTTAGGAACTGGGGAACATTCTGGGGAAAGGAGGGGCTCTTCCGAAGGGATGGGCTTCACCTTAACCGGGATGGAACCAGGCTGCTGGCATTAACCTTTAAAAAGGAGATAGAGCAGCTTTTAAACTAGATAATAGGGGAAAGCCGACAGTCGCCCAAGAGCGCATGGTTCGGAAGAATGTATCCTTGAAGGATACTACAAAAAGCAGAGAGGTTCCAAAAAAGAGTAAAGTAGCCCAAATGCCCTCGAGTATGGAGCAGACAGAACTTAAAGATCCCAAATTACCCATGTCTACCAATAGCCAAATTAATATGAATAAAATACAGTCTCTAAAATGCTTGTATGCAAATGCTAGAAGTCTACAAAACAAGATGGGAGAGTTAGAATATATAGCACTAAACGAGAGGTTAGATATGATTGGAATATCAGAGACATGGTGGAAGGAGGACAACCAGTGGGACACTGTGATACCTGGGTACAAACTATATCGAAATGATAGAGCTGATCAAATTGGTGGAGCGGTTGCGCTCTATGTTAGAGAGGGCATTGAATCAGAAAGGATTAAAGTTTTGCAAGAAACAAAATTTGCTGTAGAATCTCTATGGATTGAAATTCCATGTAAAAAGGGGAAGGCGATGGCAGTGGGGGTGTACTATCGTCCGCCTGGCCAGAATGAACAAATGGATGATGAAATGCTCAAAGAAATCAAGGAAGCTAGCAAAAGTTACAGTGCAGTAATAATAATGGGTGATTTCAATTACCCCGGCATCGACTGGGTCAGTGTCACAACAGGACATGCTAGGGAGATAAAGTTCCTAGATGAAATAAATGACTGCTTCTTGGAGCAGCTGGTTCATGAACCGACCAGAGGGTAAGCAATATTAGACCTAGTCCTTAGTGGAACACCAGATGTAGTGCAAGAGATAAGGGTGTTGGGGCCACTTGGCAATAGTGATCATAGCATGATCGCCTTTGATTTAATTAGTGGAGGAGGGATAGTAAGGAAATCCACAGTACTACCCTTTAACTTTCGAAAGGGAGACTATGATAGAATGAGGAAAACAGTTAAGAAAAAACTAAAAGGAGCAGTTGCAAAGGTTAAAGACGTACATCAAGCTTGGGTGTTGTTGAAAAATACTATCTTGGAAGCCCAGACCAGCTGTATTCCACGCTTTAAGAAAAGTGGAAGGAAGTCTAAAAAATTGCCAGCATGGTTTAAAGCTGAGGTCAGAGAGGCTGTTGTTGCCAAAAAAGCATCTTTCAAGAAATGGAAAAAAGAGCCAAATGATGAAACCTGGAAACAGCACAAGCACTGGCAAGTCAAATGCAAGGCATTGATAAGGCAGGCAAAGAGAGAATTTGAGAAGAAGCTTGCTGCGGAAGCAAAAACGCGAAATAAAGACCTTTTCAAGTACATTCGTAGCAAAAAACCCGTGAGAGAGTCAGTTGGTCCATTAGATGATAAAGGGGTTAAAGGAGCACTAAGAGGTGACAAGGCGATAGCGGAGAGACTGAATGAATTCTTTGCTTCGGTCTTTACTGAGGAAGATGTAGGGATGTTACCCACGACTGAAGTGGTATTTAAAGGTGTGGAAGAATTGAAGGAAATATCGATACATCGGGAAGATGTCTTACAACTATTAGATAAACTGAAGAGTAGCAAATCACCTGGGCCGGATGGTATACATCCAAGGGTGTTGAAAGAACTGAAATTTGAGATTGCAGACCTGCTATCAGTAATCTGTGAACTATCATTAAAATCATCTCTAATACCTGAGGATTGGAGGATCGCCAATGTAACACCAATTTTTAAAAAGGGTTCGAGGGGTGATCCGGGAAACTACAGACCGGTGAGCCTGACATCAGTACCGGGAAAAATGGTAGAAACCATCATAAAGAATAAAATTACTCAGCATATAGATAGTCATGACCTAATGGGAGACAGCCAACATGGCTTTAGACAAGGAAGATCTTGTCTTACTAATCTGTTATGTTTTTTTGAAGGAGTGAATAAACAGGTGGACAAAGGTGAGTCGGTTGATATTGTGTATCTGGACTTTCAGAAAGCCTTTGACAAGGTCCCTCATGAGAGACTTTTGGCAAAACTAAAGAGTCATGGGATAGGAGGCAGTGTACTACTGTGGATCAGGAACTGGTTAAAAGATAGAAAGCAGAGGGTAGGGCTAAATGGCCAATTTTCCCAATGGAGAAAGGTGAATAGTGGTGTACCCCAGGGATCTGTGCTGGGTCCGCTGCTTTTTGACATATTCATAAATGACCTGGAAAGTGGAATAACGAGTGAGGTTATCAAATTTGCTGATGACACAAAACTATTTAAAGTTGTTAAAACCCAGGAGGATTGTGGAAAATTGCAAGAGGATCTTGATAAATTGGAAGACTGGGCATCAAAATGGCAGATGAAATTTAATGTGGAGAAGTGCAAGGTTATGCACCTAGGGAAGAAACACCCAAACTATAGTTTCACGATGCAAGGTTCCTCATTAGGAACCACCACCCAAGAAAAAGATTTAGGCGTCCTTGTTGATACCATGTTAAAACCCTCGGCCCAGTGTGCAGCGGCGGCCAAGAGAGCAAATAGAATGCTAGGTATGATAAGGAAAGGAATGGAAAATAAAACAAAAGATATTATAATGCCTCTATATCGTTCCATGGTGAGACCGCACCTTGAATATTGTGTGCAATTCTGGTCGCCGTATCTTAAAAAGGATATAGCGATTTTAGAAAAGGTTCAGAGAAGAGCCACCAAAATGGTAAAGGGGATGGAAGGCTACTCCTATGAAGAAAGGCTAAAAAGGTTGGGGCTCTTTAACCTGGAAAAGAGACGGCTGAGGGGAGATATGATAGAAGTCTATAAATTAATGAACGGAGTGGAACGGGTAAACGTAGATCGATTGTTTACCTTATCAGAATATAGAAAGACTAGGGGACATGCAATGAAGCTACAGGGTAAACTATTTAAGACTAATAAAAGAAAATATTTTTTCACTCAACGTGTAATCAAACTCTGGAATTTGTTACCGGAGGATGTAGTAAAGGCTGTTAGTGTAGCTGGGTTTAAAAAAGGTTTGGACAAGTTCCTGGAGGAAAGGTCCATAAACCATTATTAAGAAGGGACCCAGGATATCAATGCTTGAACCAATACAAGCATTGTGGAACCTGTGTCCCTTGGGGAAACTGCTAGGTACGTATGACCTAGATTGGCCACTGTTGAAAACAGAATACTGGGCTTGATGGACCTTGGTCTGACCCAGTATGGCATATCTTATGTTCTTATGTTCTAATTTCACCTTCCTTGTCGTCCCTCTTGTCTAGTCCCGGACATCTGGGGATGTAACAGAGCAGTAACACTTCAATGGGAGGGACCCGCCAGACCAGCCTGAAGAACCGCTGATCCAAAACGAGTATCTCTGTCGGCTTGCACATCAAGCCGGTAATGCTTGACAAAGGAATGCAGCGAAGACCAAGTCGCCGCCTTACAAATCTCTTCCACAGGTACCAACCGGTACTCCACCCAAGAAGCCGCTTGCGCCCTCGTGGAATGAGCTCTTAAACCTGCAGGGACAACCTTACCCCGCAACAGATACGCCGAAGCAATAGCCTCCTTAATCCATCTCGCAATCGAGGCTATGGACGCTGCTTCCTCTTGCTGCGGTTCTCCAAACAGAACAAATAATCTATCCGTTTTACGGAAAACAGCCGTTCTCTGCAGATACGCCTTCAAAACCCGACTGATATCCAAGCGATGTAACCGCTGTCCGGCACCGTCGGACACGTCCTTTGCGAAAACCGGTAAAGACAGAGCCTGATTCACATGAAAACCAATACCACCTTCGGCAAAAAGGAAGGTACTGTACGCAACACCACCTTTCTATCACAGAAGGTCAGAAACGGCGTTCTACACGATAAGGCTTGCAATTCCGAAATCCTCCGCGCAGAAGCAATAGCAACCAAGAACACCACCTTCAAAGTGAGATCCTTCAACGTAGCCGAAGCCAAGGGCTCGAACGGCGCCTTGACCAACGCCGCCAGCACCAAGTTGAGATCCCAAGGCGGAACCTGCACCTGGAAAGGAGGTCTCAACAAAGAAGTCACCCTCAAGAACCGTTTCACGTCCGGGTTGGCACCGAGCACCAAACCCTGCACCTTACCCCGATAACAAGAGAGCACTGCCAACTCAACTTTCAAGGATGCTGCTGCTAGACCCTTATCAAAACCGTCCTGCAAAAAGTCGAGAATCTGCGGAATGGAGGCCCGTAACGCGACCACTCGCCGCACTTCGCACCAGGCCTCAAACAGACGCCACACTCTGATGTAAGCTATGGACGTCGACCGCCGCCTGGACTTTAGCAAAGTGGCAACAACCACTGACGAATACCCTCGGGCCATCAACCGCGCCCTTTCAATAGCCAGGCCGTAAGCGAGAACCGAGCCACCTGAGGCATTAGCAAGGGACCCTGTCCCAACAATTCCTCTCTGACTGGTAGCCTCCACGGAGACCCCACCAGGAGTCTCACCAGATCGGCATACCACAGCCTTCTGGGCCAGTCCGGCGCTATCAGAAGCACCTGTCCTCTGTGCATCTCTATACGCTGAATCAGACGCCCTATCAAGGCCTACGGAGGAAACACGTAAAGGAACTGCTCCTCCGGCCACGCCTGCAACAATGCGTCCAAGCCCTCGGACATCCTTTCTCGCCTTCTGCTGAAGAACCTTTCTACTTTTGCCGACGCGAAGGTCACCATGAGATCCATCACTGGAACTCCCCAGCGCTGCACTAGCATCTCGAAGACCTCCTGATTGAGGACCCACTCGCCCGGGTCCACCGCGTTCCGACTCAAATAATCGGCAGTCACATTCTCCACGCCAGCTACATGTCCCGCGGACAACGCCTCCAGATGCACCTTGGCCCACGCGAGAAGCTCCTCTGCCTCTGCCTCCAGAGCCACACTGCCGGTGCCCCCTTGACGATTGACATACGCCACCGCCATGGCGTTGTCCGACAGGACCCGAATTGCACAGCCCTGCACCTGGGACTGGAAGGCTCCGAGCGCCAGGGAGACTGCTCGGAGCTCCAACCGATTGATCGACCACTGCCTTTCCTGACACGACCACTGTCCTTGAGCAAACTGCCGCTCGAAGTGCGCCCCCCAGCTGTAAAAACTGGCATCCGTCGTCAACGGCTTCCAATCCGGCGACTCTAGCGGCATACCCCTTTCGAGATTCCTTGGATTGAGCCACCACTGGAGAGATAGCTTCACCGGCTCCGGACACACCAACTGCCGGGACAATGGATCCGACTGATTGGACCACCGCCGGAGCAGCACCCGCTGTAACGGCTGCATGTGCGCCCTGGCTCAAGGCACCAGATCTAGCGTGGCAGCCATTGTCCCTAAAAGCTGAAGGTAATGCCACGCCGACGGGGCCTTTCTCCTCAGGAACTCCCGAACGAGTCGCTGTAGGCCCCGGGCCCGGGTGAGCGGAAGGAACACTCTGCCAGCTGCCGTGTCGAAGCGAGCCCCCAAGTATTCCAGTTCCTGGGTCGGTGTCAACTTGCTCTTTTCGAAGTTTACCACCCACCCCAAGCTTTGAAGAAACTGCACAACCCGGAGACTAGCCTCCTCGCTCTCGCACCCTGACTTCGCTCGGATCAACCAATCGTCCAGGTACGGGTGAACCAACACCCCTTCTCTGCGCAACGCCGCCGCCACTACCACCATCACCTTGGTAAAAGCACGCGGAGCCATCGCCAAGCCGAACGGTAATGCCTGGAACTGAAAATGCCCCATCGGAACCGCGAACCGCAGGAACTGCTGATGCTCTAACCGAATGGGAATGTGCAGATAAGCCTCCGAGAGATCCAGAGAGGAAAGAAACTCCCCATTCCGCACTGCGACGATGACGGACCGCAGGATTTCCATGCGAAAATGAGACACCTGGAGACACCGATTGACGCCTTTGAGGTCTAGAATCGGCCGCCAAGAGCCTTCCTTTTTGGGCACCACAAAATAGATTGAGTACCGACCGCTGCCATACTGATTGACAGGGACTGGCACTACCGCCCGCAGGTCTTGCAACCTTTGCAACGTCTGCTGCACCGCTCGGCGTTTTGCTTGCGTCCTGCAGGGAGACTGGACGAAGGACTCTGCAATGGGTCGTTGAAGCTCTAGGGCATACCCCTCCCGTATGACCTCCAGAACCCAACGATCCGAAGTAATCTGGGCCCAGGCAGGGTAAAACTCTCGAAGCCGACCCCCTACCGGCACGCACCCTGCCTGGGCCCCCCTCACTTCATTGCGGCTTTTTGAGGGCCGAGGATGAGGAGGCTCCAAAACCTCTCCCTGCCCCCCGGAACCCCCGAAAACCCTGGGACCTATACTGGAAACGCCCTCTTTGAAACTGCCCAAATCTAGGCATCCGAAACCTCCGAAACTCTCTCTGCTGACTGCAGGAAGGCGCTGGCGGACGATTTTGCTTCTGCTTATCCTCCGGCAGCCTTCCCCCTTTAGACTCCCCGAGGTCTTTCACCAACTTTTCCAAATCCTTGCCAAAGAGCAGCTTGCCCCGAAAGGGAAGCTTACCGAGACGAGCTTTGGAGGCTCCGTCCGCCGCCCAATTGCGCAACCAGAGATACCGCCGCGCCGCAACCACGGAAGCCATACTCTTCTCCAGACCTCGAATCAGATCATACTGCACATCCGCTAAATACGCAGCCCCCGACTCCAGGCGGGCTGTCTCCTGTACTGTCTCGTCGACCCGGTCCAGCGAAATTCGCTGAGACCACCTGAGACACCCCCTAGCTACCCACACGCCGCAGATAGCCGCTTGCAAGGATAAAGCATTGACATCAAACACCTGCTTCAGCAGAGTATCCAATCGACGGTCCTGCACATCCTTAAGGGCCGCACCGCCCTCCACCGGAATTGTGGTCTTCTTGGTCACCGCAGAAACCGCTGCATCCACTTTAGGGGACTTAAAAAGTCCCTTATCCTGCTCCTGCAACGGATATAGCCGGGCCATTACTCTGGACCCTTTAAGCCCGGCCTCCGGTGTGTCCCACTCCTCTTGAATCATTTCCTTAAAAATCCGATGCAGTGGAAACACACGCTGGGACTGCCGCGTCGCCTGAAGCAACGAATCCTCCAAAGCAGAATCCGCCACAGGCATGTTGAGCGCTTTCAGGGTCTCGGCGATAAGGGCTGCCAGCTCCTCCCGGCGGAAGACCCTAACCACTCTAGCCTGGTCCTCTTGCTCCACAATCTCACCATCCTCCAGATCCAGATCCCCATCCGAATCCGGATCCTCCGAGACCTCTTCAGGGACCACCGCCGTTAATCTGGCCTTTTTGCATGGGGCGCCATCCCGGCCATCCACCGAGGAACCCCCAGGCCTCTTCAGGCTCCCTCCTAACTCCGCAGCGCCCTGCTTCCCCGCTAGAGCCTGCTGAAGCAACGAAAGGAAATCTGGGGAGAAAATGGCAGCTAGCCCCCCCTGCAAGCCTGCCTGGGACGTGGAGGGCTCTGCCGCCATGGGAGGCCCCAGAGGAGGCCCTCCCGATGGACCTGCCGGAGAGCGCGGCTCTGGAGAGCCCGACGCGGCCTCCCTCGGCGCAGCGCCGTCTCCCTCGATCTCCGTGGCCTCCGCCTCCAGCGCGCACGCTTTACAGACTCCAAAATCGGAAAGGGAACCCCTCCTGGCCCTGCACATAACACATTGGGGCCTGGAGGGCATGCTGGCAAGCTCACCCCTCAGCTGCCACAGCCAACTTTTTTTTTTTTTTTTACAGAGAGTTAAAAAAAAAAATTAGTTAAAGCTCTATGGCAAGACCTGCACGCAGAACGCAGCCCCGGCCTAAGGCCGTGCAGAAAAAATGGAGCACGAAGCCGTTTGGCGTTTCCCACCAAAAACGCCACGTGAGCAAGGCCCGCGCACCTCTCACCTGATCGTGAACCGCTTGCCGCGCCTGTTCTCCCGCACCGGCCAGACTCGCAGCGCTCCGGAGCCTCTCACAGCAGCCCCTTCACTGCGCGGCTCTCACTGCCGCCGGAGCAGCGCGCGGACACCCGATAGCAGCCGCCAAGGCTACAGGCACGCGACTCCTCCGCTCCGGGACTGCCGCCTCAGCCAAAGAAGCCCGCGGCGCGGCTCCGGACCCCAGGACGGGCCCCCCTCACCTGCAGGCCAGGTTCGGGAGACGGAGGCCCCAACAGCGGCTCCCACACTCCAACCGGACACAGTACCTCCCGGGAGGGGGAGAGAGAGGGGGAACACAAACCTCCGCCGGTACAAGCACAGCCGCTCAGCAGGAAAAAACCCTCACTGTTAAATTTAAAGCCGCAGGCACTGTTGTACAGCCAGATAGCTATGTTGGCTTTTACTGCATATTGTGCAATTTTCTTTTTTTAAACTACTACACTAACACCTCACTAATTCCTCTAGTGAGCCCCCCAAGGCTCACACCTCCTTCAGCTGCCTTGGAGACTGAGCTTACTGGCTCGAGGAGGCGGTTCCTTCCCTACTTATACTGCTGGCACCAAAAAAGGTGATGGGCTCAGTCTCCAAGGCTGCGGGAGGAGGTGCTTATACCCCAGATGTCCGGGACTAGACTAGAGGGACGACAAGGAACATTGGGATACACCTCTGAAAGGAAGTGTTAATAGTCTAGAGCAGGGGTCTCAAACACGCGGCCCGCGGGCCGCATGCGGCCCGCGAGAGACCCTTGTGCGGCCCGCGAAGCATTGGGGGGGAAAAAAAAAAACCGGCTTCTGCTGCTGCTGCCGCCGCTGCCGTGGCCGGCAATAGCAAGCAATATCGCAAGTCCCGCGGGCTCCCCCCCACCCGGCAGATCCCTTCCTGCTTGCCTGCCAATGCTGCCAGTTCTCTCCGCTTCGGCTTTCAGAGCCGCGAAGGGAGAAATTCTCCCTCCCGACTCTTTTAAGCTCGCCGGGGCAGATGGGAAATTTCCCATCTGCCCCAGCGGGCTTAACAGAGTCACGAGGGAGAAGCTCTCCCTTCGCGGCTCTGAAAGCCGAAGCGGAGAACTGGCAGGCAAGCAGGAAGGGATCTGCCGGGTGGGGGGGAGCCCGCGGGACTTGCGATATTGCTGCTATTGCCGGCCATGGCAGCGGCGGCAGCAGCAGCAGAAGCCGGGTTTTTTTTAAAGTTTAATTTTCCCGGGGGGGGGGGAGGGAGCAGGACTTGATGGGGGGGGGAGCAGGACTTGATGTGTGGGTGGGGGGTGAGCAGGACTTGATGTGGGGGGAGCGGGACTTGATGGGGGGAGCAGGACTTGATGTGGGGGGGAGCAGGACTTGATGTAGGGGGGGAGCAGGACTTGATGTGGGCTGGGGGGGGGTAGTACTGAAAATGGGGTGATGGGGGTTAGGACTGGTAATGGACAGATGGGGGTTAGGACTGGAGGTGGTCTGACTGGGGGCCTAAGACTGAAAATGGGGTTATGGGGGGGCTAAGAATGAAGATGGGGCGATGGAAGGGTTAGGCCTGGAAGTGGGCTGTTGGGGGGCTTAGGACCGATAATGGGCTAGGGGGGGGGGGCTAGAACTGGTAATGGACTGGGGGGGGGTGCTATGACTGGAAATGGGCCGAGTAGAAGGGGGAGCTTGAACTGCAAATAGCTGATGGGGACAGGGTCTTGGAATGGTAATGGGCTGAGTGGAAGGGGGCTTGGAATGGAAATGGGCTGATGGGGAGGGGGGCTTGGAAAGGAAATGGGCTGTGAGGGGAGGGAGCTAGGACTGGAAATGGGCTGATGATGCGGGGACTAGAAGGGAGCGGATGCTGGGTTGGGCAGGAGCTAGAAGGGAGTTGATGTTGGGGGACGATTAGAATGGGATGGGGCTGGGAGAGTGAAATGGAGAGGGGAAATATATTTTGTGTGGGAGGGAAGAAAAATCTACAATTGGCCGGGTATTGGGAGAGTAAGTGGGGATTGAGGATGGAGGGGTAAAATTTGAGTGGATGAAATAGGAATGAGGAAAGAGCAAAAGGAGAATGATTAGTATGTTAAAGCAGATGTAGAGAGAATGGAAAAAAACTAGGAAAGAAGAAAGGAGAAATGGACAGCAGACGATGGAGAGTTAGCAGAAGACACAAAGAAACCAGAAGAAAGTGACTGGAACAATTGCAACTGAAAAAAAAATGCACAAAAGGTAGAAAAATATCTCTTTATTTTGAATTTATTAACTGAAATATGTCAGCTCTTGGAAATGTGCATCTTTAACGTCTGCACTTTATTTAATACAAGAGGAAATCAATGTATAGTTTTATTTCTACAGTGTTGTACATTCTAAGTTTGGCTTTTGGGGTTCCCAGTTTAATTGTCTTCCTGTTTCTAAATTGTGATTCCTTGTTTGGTGATGGTGTATGTTCTGCATGTGTAACTGAGCTGAGGTATTCTGTTTATGTAATTCCTATTTGACATTGCCACTTGTTCTCTTTCCCGAGTAGGTCATGTATTGTTATTCTCTGAAATGTGTTGATTTAATATTTGCAGTGTTGCCTTTTGATAGTTAGGGTATGGTGCTTTGTGAGTCCTGGTAGTGCTGTTAGGACACGGCAGGTTTGCTATGGGTTCTAAATGGGCAGTGTTTCTAGTAGTTCCTAATGTGCCTGGCGGTTGGCACTGGTTTATAGTAATGTAGAAATCTTTTAGTCTTTCTTTATCCATACACTCATTAAGAGGCATGTTTACTAAAAGTTAGTGTATGGTAACATTATGCAAATATTTATGCAAATGATGCCCTTATGCAAATGAGGCCTGCGTCTTGTGCGGCCCCCGGGTTACTCTACAAGTCCTCATTTGGCCCTCAAAGCAATTTGAGTTTGAGACCCCTGGTCTAGAGGATCAGTGGGCATGCCTCTGAAGGAAAGCATTCCTGCTCTGGAGGATCAGTGGGACATGCCTCTGAAGGAAAGTGCTCCTGCTCAGAAGGATCAGTGGCACACACCTCTGAAGTGAAGTGCTCCTACTCTGGAGGATCAGTGGGAGAAGCCTCTGAAGGGAGGATTTACTGCTCTGAAGAGTCAGAGGGATTTGCCTCTGAAGGGAGGAGTTTCTGCTTTGGAGGGTGGTGAGACAAAGCCTCTGAAGTGAGGAGTTCCTGCTTTGGAGGATCAGTGGGACACACCTCTGAAGGGAGGAGTTCCTGCTCTGGAGGGTCGGTGGGACACGCCTCTGAAGGGAGGAGTTCCTGCTCTGGAGGGTCGGTGGGACACGCCTCTGAAGGGAGGAGTTCCTGCTCTGGAGGGTCGGTGGGACACGCCTCTGAAGGGAGGAGTTCCTGCTCTGGAGGGTCCGTGGGACACGCCTCTGAAGGGAGGAGTTCCTGCTCTGGAGGGTCTGTGGGACACGCCTCTGAAGGGAGGAGGTCCTGCTCTGGAGGGTCGGTGGGACACGCCTCTGAAGGGAGGAGGTCCTGCTCTGGAGGGTCGGTGGGACACGCCTCTGAAGGGAGGAGTTCCTGCTCTGGAGGGTCCGTGGGACACGCCTCTGAAGGGAGGAGTTCCTGCTCTGGACGGTCGGTGGGACACGCCTCTGAAGGGAGGAGTTCCTGCTCTGGAGGGTCGGTGGGACACGCCTCTGAAGGGAGGGGCTTTGCTCTGCAGTATTTGTTCATGGTTGTCTTTTGTTTTTTTTCGATAAAGTTAAGCAAGAAAAAAAGCCGCGGAGAAAGTTGGGGGATCGAGGCTGCGGCGCTCTTTAGTCTCGCGGACGGGCCTGAAGCTTCCGAGTCGCAGCGGGGGGTCGGTGAGTGTCGCTTCTCTTCACGTCGGGCGGTGCTGCTCTCTCCTCTCCGGCGCCCCTCTCTAACGCTCTTTCCCTCCCCGCCCCCGTGCCCCTCTCTAACGCTCTTTCCCTCCCCGCTCCGGTGCCCCTCTCCCCCGCTCCTCTCCCGCTGCTGCTCTCTTCGGCTCCTGGGCCGCGCTCTTCTCCGTCATCGGAGTTTTCTGTGCGCCGCTTCTCTTCCCCTCGCTCGCGGCGGCTGCATTGCGGTGCCGTTTTGTGCAGGTAACTTGTCTCTCTGGATTTGCTCTTCTGCCACTAGCCGCCCCTCCCCCTTCCCTCCTCTCCCTGCAGTGCTGTGGAGCCGGTGAGGGGAAGTCGGGGACTGTAGCACCTGTGCCGCCGAGCAGCGGCTCCATCCACCAGCGGCCTCCCCGCTGCCTGTGCAACTTCCTCCTCCTGACACTGACTCGCCACAGTCCACCCCACTGCTCCCATTGCAGCCCCTCCCCACTGCTCCCACCGCAGCCCCTCCCCACTGCTCCCACCGCAGCCCCTCCCCACTGCTCCCACCGCAGCCCCTCCCCACTGCTCCCACAGTCCCCCCCACTGCTCCCACTGCAGCCCCCCCACTGCTCCCACTGCAGCCCCTCCCCACTGCTCCCACCGCAGCCCCTCCCCACTGCTCCCACAGTCCACCTCACTGCTCCGCTTGCAGCTCCTCCCCACTGCTCCCACAGCAGCCCCTCCCCACTGCTCCCACAGTCCACCTCACTGCTCCCACCGCAGCCCCGCCCCACTGCTCCCACCGCAGCCCCTCCCCACTGCTCCCACAGTCCACCTCACTGCTCCCATCGCAGCCCCTCCCCACTGCTCCCACCGCAGCCCCTCCCCACTGCTCCCACAGTCCCCCCCACTGCTCCCACTGCAGCCCCCCCACTGCTCCCACTGCAGCCCCCCCCCCACTGCTCCCACCGCAGCCCCTCCTCATTGCTCCCACAGTCCACCCCACTGCTCCCACCGCTGCCCCTGCCACTGCTCCCACAGTCTCTTCACTGCTGGTGCTGCAGCCCCTCCTCACCAGCACTTTATGGCCTCTTTCCATCAAGCCTGGCATTTTTGGCATTCAGGATCAATGGAGGGCAATTCTTGCACCTTCTCCGCTTAGGAAACGAGTTTGACACAGTTTGCTGCTGCTGCCACCGCTGCCATTCTCCTTTTTACCCAACTCGGGGGGTACCTCACCTTCAGGGGCCTGCATCCTGCTGGAGAGGACAGTGAGTGCCCATCAGAGGATGTCTCATAACTGCTTCTGACAGAGAAGAAGGGGAACTTTCCCCTCCATTGGAACAGGAGGAGCAGGATACACAGGAAGAGAGACAAGATACTAACTATTCCAGAAGGAGGATCTGCTGGTTCTCATCGCCCAGATTACTGAAACCTTCACCTGTCCAAGATGCAGACTCCTTCAGATCCAGCTAAGCCTCAAGTGCATCCCATCATGGTTGATAGGAAAAGCCCTGGATGGCTTCTTTTCTCCCGTGGCAGTACAACAAATGGTCACCATGGAATGGGACTTGCCAGATGCCTCCCTGCACTCAGCACGATGTTTGGGCTGTTACTTCTGGTCCCTGGAAAACCTGGATAAATAGCTGTGTTTTCTCAAGATGCTCTTGTGATTGCCGTCACTAAAGAAACTACAATTCCTGTCGAAGGGAGTACTGACCTTAGGATCAGATTGATAAGAAGGTGGAGGGCATTTTGAAGACTTCCTTTTCATCTTCTTCCTTAGCACTACAGACAGCAGTATGTGGGGGGCTTGCAGCAAGGGCTCTACTGTGATGGCTCCAGCTCCTTCAGAAGACCTCGCCTTGCCACGCCTGGAATCGGTCACCGCCTTTATAGCAGATGCCTTTTATGGTCTGCTGCAGCGTTCTGCCCGCTCTGTAGCAGTGGGTACAGTTGCATGCTTTTGGCTCTGGCATTGGCATGCTGATGCTGCTTCAAAATCATGCCTCACTAAGCTTGCTTTTAAAGGACGACTTCTCTTCGGTGAGGATCTCAAGAAGCTAGTGAAGGACTTGAGAGGTCAAGCCCCAGCGCTTATCAGAGGACTAACCGAAAGCCACTTTGTGTCGCCCTGCAGCTTCATCATCCTCACTCTCTGCTTATAGGGTACGCTTCAGAGATGTCCAGTGCTATCGCCCCGGCAAACCCGCTGCTTCCTCGATCAAGTCGGGTGCCACGCTGCAGTTTTTTGCAAAAGGCTATTGCAACAGGGATGCTTACTCCTCGGCTACCAAGATCTCGGGCCCCTCCTGTCCCTCCCGTTGTCGGGTTCGGGGTCCATCCCAGGGTGCCACCTGTCGGAGGGCATCTGCATCTCTTTTCCCATGAATGGACCCTAATAACCTTGGACATACTAATTCTGTTTTGCACATACTCCTCACAGGGAGCACAGTTTCAGATTTGCCACTCTGTCTAGTGCGTTCTCGACCAGAGCCTCTGTTTGGTTGACTTGGTGGTTCTCTTTTTTTCTGTTTTCCATCTTTCATCTGGTATGGTGGTTCTTGGTCTGAAGTCCTGATGCTGACCCCCCTAAGGGTGCAGGAATTTATGCCAAAGGGGATGGTACAAAGCTGTGATTTTTCTCTGTTTTTACTATCTGCTAGCAGGGGGACACAACCCACTAGTCTGGACTGGTCAAGCAGGATCTTAGGAAAGAAAATTAACTATGTAAAATTTCACTTTCTCTAAGATCTACTGAAGGAATAGCCATGACGGCATCTTTCCTCTCCCACTATTATATGCTGGTGTATCTTGGCCTTCGGTCTACTTTGCCACCGGCCATACGGGCCATCAATGACCTTGCCCAATTCAGAAAAGCACTGAAACACCATCTGTTCCTCCAGTATTATACTGAACCAGATGACGTCTCATAGCCAGTCACATCCAGGAACCAGGTCAGTACCCCCAGCTTAGACACCTCATACACCTCCAGCCCTGCCCTTGAGAGCCCCTCCCCCTCAAATTTACCACCTTGTGTATAGAAGACCCTAACAGTAGATAATAATGAACTGTCCACATACCCTGCGACAGCCAGATAGAATGAACATAGTTACATTGCAGGTTACGCTGTTAACCCTGTAGTTAAGGCTGAGCTGCCCTATAACCTGCTATAGCCAAAGTGTACATAGCTACCCTGTTAGCCTTGTATATAGAACCCCGTTCATTGTAAGTCCCTTGCAGACCTGCCTGCACTGGACAAATGTGTTACATGTGAACCGCACTGATTTCAAATAGCACGGTATAAAAGAAACATTAAATAAATAAAAAATTCAGAACGCGGCAGCCAAGATTTCTAATGAGAAGAGGTGGGGAGAGGGCTAATTCCATCTTAATATGCATTGTCTGCCAGTGCGTCTTTGATTTCTGTTGAAGTTGTTACCACTGATTTCTAGAGTAATTTAAGGTTATTGCTACTTTATAGCTCTCTACAAACAATGATTGGAACCCTACTTAATAAAAAAAAAAAAAAGACATACACAAAAACTTCAGATTAGTACAATTTTAGTCATCACCAAATTCTCCTTAACAGTCATCCTACTGACTATAAAACAAACGAGGGGTTATAAGTTAACAGAACCCTGGAACGCAAATCGTGGACTTTACAAGCTTGGAAAGATTTCTTGGTCACACACGTTATTGCACAGGTGAACTGTATGCTATTTACATATGCATTTATACAAAAATTCATAAGCATTACATAAAAGATGCCATACTGGGTCAGACCAAGGTCCATCAAGCCCAGTATCCTGTTTCCAACAGTGGCCAATCTAGGTCATATGTACCTAGCAGTTTCCCCAAAAGACACAGGTTCCACAATGCTTGTACTGGGTCAAGCATTGATATCCTGGGTCCCTTCTTAATAATGGTTTATGGACCTTTCCTCCAGGAACTTGTCCAAACCTTTTTTAAACCCAGCTACACTAACGGTCTTTACTACATCCTCCGGTAACAAATTCCAGAGTTTGATTACACGTTGAGTGAAAAAATATTTTCTTTTATTAGTCTTAAATAGTTTACCCTGTAGCTTCATTGCATGTCCCCTAGTCTTTCTATATTCTGATAACGTAAACAATCGATCTATGTTACTCGTTCCACTCCGTTCATTAATTTATAGACTTCTATCATATCTCCCCTCAGCCGTCTCTTTTCCAGGTTAAAGAGCCCTAACCTTTTTAGCCTTTCTTCATAGGAGTATCCTTCCATCCCCTTTACCATTTTGGTGGCTCTTCTCTGAACCTTTTCTAATAACGCTATATCCTTTTTAAGATATGGCAACCAGAATTGCACACAATATTCAAGGTGCGGTCTCACCATGGAACGATATAGAGGCATTATAATATTTTTTGTTTTATCTTCCATTCCTTTCCTTATGATACCTAGCATTCTATTTGCTCTCTTGGCTGCCGCTGCACACTGGGCCGAGGGTTTTAACATGTTATCCACAATGACGCCTAAATCTTTTTCCTGTGTGGTGGTTCCTAATGTGGAACCTTGCATCGTGTAACCATAGTTTGGGTTGTTCTTCCCTAGGTACATAACTTTGCACTTGTCCACATTAAATTTCATCTGCCATTTTGATGCCCAGTCTTCCAATTTATCAAGATTCTCTTGCAATTTTCCACTATCCTCTTGGGTTTTAACAACTTTAAATAGTTTTGTCTCATCTGCAAATTTGATAACCTCACCCGTTATTCCACTTTCCAGGTCATTTATGAATATGTCAAAAAGCAGCGGACCCAGCACAGATCCCTGGGGTACACCACTATTCACCTTTCTCCATTGGGAAAATTGTCCATTTAGCCCAACCCTCTGCTTTCTATCTTTTAACCAGTTCCTGATCCACAATAGTACACTGCCTCCTATCCCATGACTCTTTAGTTTTGGCAAAAGTCTCTGATGAGGGACCTTGTCAAAGGCTTTCTGAAAGTTCAGATACACAATATCAACCGACTCACCTTTGTCCACCTGTTTATTCAGTCCTTCAAAAAAACATAACAGATTAGTAAGACAAGATCTTCCTTGTCTAAAGCCATGTTGGCTGACTCCCATTAGTTCTTTCACAAGCATTTATATAAAACATCACTTTACGACCTGATTATAATTATACTGTATATAAGTTGATTATGTGCATGTCCTCTCCTAAATTAATCCTATGTAATTGTTTATCATACCACCCGCTTTGTTACACTGTAATTCTTACTAATATTATAATGTATTGGTTTTGTTCATTGTAAACTGTGTTGATAGGCAGTATAAAAAAAACCTTTAAATAAATAAACCACTTTAAACACAACAGTCATGTGGTAATATGCAGTTATACAAAATTCCCTAAGCATTGATATTTTCAGAAGCATTTGTTTAGGTTAACCTGTCAGACTCTCAGGGAGCAGTCCTAAGCCCACTTCATAAACAAGAGGTAGTCACTGAAACCTCTCAAAGTGTTAAACAATTAGGAACATGTATTCCCACTCTCAGGGAACAATACTAAGCACACCCCATAAACGAGCTAATCAAAGAAACCTGACCACAGCCGTAGTTTTCGCCGTTCTAAACACATCTTTTTCAAAGGTTACCTCTCAACTACACCTCGGTGCATAACTGCGGTGTATAATTTTGTCACTCCGCTCTACATGTGGTTGGTACTTTATAGCTCACACAGTATGTTCTTTATGTATGAAGAGGATTGTTGTGTTCGCAGTCAGATATACTGCCACAGCAGCCTGGACTTGCATTTGTTGTTGTGCCGTCGGGTCGGTATCGACTCATGGTGACCCTCTGGATAGCTATCCTAAATTGTGTTCGGTCTTCAGTCAGGCGGCTCATTGTTGACAGATTGGTACCCATAGCTGCTGTTATTGTATTGATCCATCTCATTGCTGGCCTTCCTCTTTTGCGTTGACCTTCTACCTTGCCAAGCATGGTGTCTTTTTCTAATGATCTCTCTTCGCATGATGTGTCCAAAGTATGAAAGTCGAAGTTTTGACATCTGAGCTTCTAAAGAAAGCTTAGGTTTGATCTCCTCTTGTACTGACTGGTTTGTTCTTCGGGCAGTCCATGGTATACACAGTATTCGCCGCCAGCACCATAATTCAAAGGCATCAATTTTTTTCCTGTCTGTCCACTTAGCAGCATGTTACTAAGCTAGGCTAACAGTAAGCAAGGGCTATTTGTGGAGTGGAGGAGTGGCCTAGTGGTTGGGGCAAGGTACTTCAGGCCGGAAGGTCAGGGGTTCAAATCTCACTAGAGGACAGCAACCTTAGGCCAGAAGGACTGGGGTTTCTAGTCCCACAGGTGCTCCTTGTGGTCTTGGGCAAGCCACTTAACCCTCCATAGCCCATGTTCCCTGTAAAATAGTTATCTCCAAGTTATAATGCCTTGTTCAATGTAAACTGCATTGATGCAGAATAGCGCGGTATATGAGAATGTAAATAAAAAATAAATTTGTAACTAGGTTCCATGTTATTCAATGAGACCTAGTTACAAAGAGCATGTGCTGACCCTTAGCCCAGTTAGTAAACTCGCCAGTTAGTAAAATATATCATTCAGGAAATGGCATAAATCCTTGTTTGAGCAGCCACTGATCTGGTTTTTATTGCCACTGCTGCTGTCATTTTGATTGCTTGTTTTTTATTTTTGTTTTTAACTGTTGCTTCTGTAGTGTGTGTGTGTGTGTGTGTGTGTGTGTGGAGGGGGGGGGGGTGTTTGTTTGTGCTTATATACCGCTTTTCACCAGGTCAAAGCGGTTTACAGATATATGCTAACAGGCACTTTTTATTTCCTTGTCCCCGAAGGACTCGGTCTAAGCATACCTGAGGCAATGGAGGGTTAAGTGGCTTGCCCAAGGCCACAAGCAGTGGCCATGGGACTAGAGACCCCAGTCCCTCCAGCCTGAGGTAACCTGTCCCAACCACTGAGCCACTCCTCCTGTGTTTACTTATTATACTGTCTTATCTATGCTTGGAAGCCTTTCGGATATAAATAGATAATAAATGCTAAATTAAATTAAACAGTCTTTTCTCTTCTAACATAAGATGCGCCATACTGGGTCACATCAAGGATCCATCAAGCCCAGTATCCTGTTTCCAACAGTGGTCAATCCAGGTCACAAGTACCTGTTAGGTTCTTAAAAAGGCACACAGATTCCAGTCAACTTGTCCCAGGGGTAAGCAGTGGATTTCCCTGGTCCTTTTTAATAATGGTTTATGGACCTTTCCTCCAGGAACATTTTAAACCTTTTTTTAACCCAGCTACACTAACAGCTTTTACTACATCCTTGGGTAACTAATTCCAGAGTTTGATTACATGTTGAGTGAAAAAATATTTTCTCTTATTAGTCTTAAATAGTTTACCCTGTAGCTTCATTGCATGTCTCCTAGTCTTTCTATATTCTGATGATGTAAACAATCGATCTACGTTTACCTGTTCCACTCCGTTCATTAATTTATAGACTTCTATCATATCTCCCCTCAGGCGTCCCTTTTCCAGGAATTCATAGGGATGTGTTACTTGAATGCGACCTGGCTTCCTGAGGATTCGGCCTCCACAGGCTGCTGCAGATTTCAATCCTAGCTCTAGTTCACTCCTTTTCTTCATTGTGTCATTTTATTTATTTATTTAACATTTTTTATATACCGCCTTTCACGATATCAAGGCGATTTACATTGAACAAATTGAAATTACATTGAACAGGGCATTATAACTTGGAGATAACTATTTTACAGGGAACATGGGCTATGGAGGGTTAAGTGGCTTGCCCAAGACCATAAGGAGCACCTGTGGGACTAGGAACTCCAGTCCTTCCGGCCCAAGGTTGCTGTCCTCTAGTGGAATTTGAACCCTCGACCTGAGGTATCTTGCCCCAACCACTAGGCCACTCCTCCCTCCTCATCATCCCTATCAACCTCCTGATAAGTCCTCATCCTCCTCCCTTGCTTTCACTTCTGTTGTTCTTGGAAGGCCTGATAGTTAAAGGGATTAACGTGGCTAGCAGACCCGTTTACCAGAGTAATCCCCTTGGCTGGGATATTCAGCGGCACGAACATGAGCCCACTAGCATTAGGATATTCCAGGGATGGCACCTGGTGATATTGAACTGCTGCCCAGTTATTGGAACGCTGCTGCCTGGTTAGCTATATTGCAATTGGGACAACCCAGATATTCGGTGCCAGGGCTCAATTTGGCTTCAGCATTGAATATTCAGGTCTGAAGTTAAGCGGCGGCTAGTCACTTTAGCAGCACTAGCCATCGCCGTTGAATATTGGGACCCGGTGACTTTGACTCGTTTGACACTCTTGCCTTATCCTCCTTAGTTGATTTGCAACTAGTCACCAGCATAGCTATTGCCTTTATCTAGTTCTTTCTTCCCATTGCTTTTTCACTGTTTTCCCTTCTCTGTTCATCTTCTATCTTTCACCCTTAACCACCCTCTGCTATAGACTGGCCAAGTCACCAGGCTATTGACTCTTGCAGTCTTTTCAATGTCTATTTATGTCAAGCATTTATTCGTCGGCCAGTTAACTAGATGATTAGAGCAAGGTTCAGCAAATTGCAACATAAATACAAGGAGAGGAGTTAAAAATAACAGCAACTCAATCACCCCATATGCCCTAATAAAAACGTTTAACTGCATAAACTCAATCTCAAGAGAAGTTGATTCCTAAATGAGAACCACTGTGGAAAATGCCTTCTTGCGAATCGCTCTAGCTGATGGCATTAGATGTAACTATATGTCTCCTATCTCAGCAGCTCAATTTACTATGTACAGTAAATAAACTGGACCCAAGCCAGGCACAATACCCCAAATTGAAATATGCAACCAGTGGTTTGCCTTCCGCACTGCCATAAAATGCTCACATAAAGTGAGCCACCAAAGGCGGTACAGCAACTTCTCAGGTAGTACAATACAAAGAGCATTACAAAAGTCTGGATGCAAGATCAGAGCTGCATGTAGACGCCTTCTGTGGTGATGCATTTCCTGCAGCCTTAATCCTGCTACCTAGTTCCAGAGTGGCAAGTTGCAAATAAATCCGTGTCAGATTATGCCCGAACCTTCAGTAACCAAGTCACTCATGTCAAAACTGAGCCCAGTTAGTTCTGGAATAGAAACAGGCCTGAGATAGACACACTTCTATAGGAACACTGCCTTGCCAGTCTGTTTACGGGGCAGGTTCTTATTATGACCTAGAGGTTTTGTTGATAGTATGAGAAAACGTGGTGTTCAGCTTTCTGTAATTGATAAAAAATATCCGGCAACTTCTAGACAGGGTTAAGCATAAGTGGAACAGAATTGTTGAATCGGCTTTGTCCAGGTACGTTTGACTGTTTCCATCGACCAAGCTTAAATAAAAGGAGTGGCGTGTTGGTATTAGCCAAAAAGTCTTTAAAATGTAATTTTATTGAATTTGTACTAAATGCCAAGTCTGCTGGGAATAAAATATTATTTGTTTTAGTTTTTATAGGCCACCATCAGTACTGTATTGGTTATTCTCCCTGGTGTGTGGGATGAAGTTATATACAGATACCTCTAGGTTGATAGTTTCAGGGGATTTTGAGTTACATATGCAAAATTTCTTTGACTTATGTACTAAACATTTTTTTTTTTTTAACTTTGTATGGATTCAAATTGAGTGGAGGAGTAGCCTAGTAGTTAGAGTGACTGCCTGGTACCCAGAAGATCAAGGGTTCAATTCCCACTGGCACTCCTTGTGACCTTGGGCAAGTCACTTTACCTTCCATTACCTTGGAAGAAAAGCCTGGCAATCTACTTCCAGTGATACCATTGCCAAGAAAACACAGAGGCAGCTGGGTCACCAGGAGTCAGCATGGACTTGACAGCACTAAAAGAAAACAAAGAATATGGTATCAATGGGTTATAAATGAATAGCAATAGAAGCTATGCAAGAGGGGTGAAATATTAGGTTTAGTTTTTATTTCTCCAAATGTGGATTCAGTATTTTACTTTAAACATTTTATATACCGCCTTTCAGATTCTCAAAGCGGTTTACAGCGAACAGAACTTTTGTTTACTATGTTTCTTTTCCTGTTCTATGTAAACTCAATGTTGCTTGTATGCATTGTAGTATGTTTTGTTCGATGTACACCGCACTGATTATAATAGCGCGGTATAGAAGAAATGTTAAATAAATAAATAAATAATAAATAAAACATTTCTTCAGAACTATTTACAAAATCTGTTAAGTGTTTTACAATTAACAATTTGACTATTTACATGGGGTATGAGCTCTGCGAATGCTTGGGGATTGCCAAGGTCTTTCTAACATGATAGTCAATACAGTTACATAACTGCAGTATTGATGGGTTTTCTGAAGTCAGTGACATCTATGGTTGCTCTCAGGTTGTGTGGAAGGGAGTTCCATAGTGAGGGGATGTAAAGTTCGAACACTCTGTGGAGTGCATTCTGGGAGATGCCTGTGTATATCGTAGTGCTTGCAAGGAAGATTTGGTGCCGAGTCCTCCTTGATCTGTTGTCTGGGACTCTTCTGAAGTATTTTGAATGTCGTCATTCCAATTCATCCTGCTAGACCAGTCCAGACAAGTGGGTTTAGCTCCCCCTATCAGCAGATGTTGGAGACAGAAAAAAATACCAGAGGCTTGATTGACTGAGCCCTGGTAGATATATAGATGCACCCCTTCAGCATTTTCTCTGTCTCAAGCAGATGCTGGTGTGTTCCTGTTTTTTCTTTTCAGATTTTCCTTTAATTTGCTAATTTCAGCTGGATGTTTTCAGGGCGCACAGGAGGTGCCCCTCTGGAATTTCCCAGCTCATCTTCTTGGGGATATGGTTGAGCTCCTGGTCAAGAGGACTAGTCGAGCTTCCATTAAGTGACGGGGAGGCTGCCTCCTGGTCATGAGGACCTGGCATGCCGGCAGCAATGGGAGCCTTCAGTGCTCTTATGGAGCTTAGCTACAACAGCAGTTTTCGTCAGCTTCCTTGCAGCGTCTGCCTTGGCTCCCCTGCTCTACTACTCCTGCGATCACATAGGGCACAGTGAGTATGTTCCTCTCTCTCCCCCCCCCCCCCCGGTCTGCCACTCTTCTTTACCTTCCTGGGACACGTAGACTCCGGTTGCTCGTACAGTTGGGGGTGTTTCAATAGCCACGGCTTTGAGCTGGATTAAAAGATCTGTTCCTGCCTCTAGTCTGGTTACCGGGTGGAGTTTCCACAGTAGCATACAGTGTGGTGGTCATCTTTTCCTTCCTCTCAGCCATGTGGGTGCTGCTGCGGTGACCAGTTGTAGAAGGGAAACTACGCTAGCGGTCTGATAGTGCAGATGAGCTTCAGCAAAGTGTGGCACCCATCTTTCTTTCCTCTGGGGCATGCAATTGGGGCAAGTGATCTGATAGTGCTGGCAGGCTTCGACTGTTGTACCAGCTACTCCTGTCAATCTCTAATGCTGTTGAGCCATGGAGCTGCTTCTCCTGGCCACCAATGCTCCTTTTACTGGATGCCTTCCTTGCAGAGATGCATCTTGGGCAGCACAAAGCACAACGATCTGAGGGACCAGGGGTGTTCAGCTTGCTCTGCTTACCCAGGGAAGATCTCTAATACTGTTCCCATGTACAGCTCTAACAGAGAGGGCTCCTCTTCACTGCCTGTCCTGCAGACCCTAGGACAAATGCACCAGCAGAGGAAGCAATGGACCCACCACTCCTGCTGCCCCAGCCTGCGGTCCCTTCCGTTTTATAGACACTTCTGACCCAGGAGGCTCCTCCTCAGGAACAGGATTTCTTTTCTTAGCCCTCTTCAGGCAGGCTTGGACCTTAAGGCACTCGGACCCTACCACGGCTGTCTCAGAGTCTGTCTCCACCCATAAAGCAGCGATGCGTTCTGCATAAGGATCCTGGAAGCACACTTGACTGGATGCTGCTCATAAGGACGGCAGCCATCCTCCCAAGGGGGGTGTCTTGGGTCTCAAGTGCTTGGTCATCTGTAGTTCCAGAGGAGAAAGGTTTTTTTTTTTTTCTCAGCCGAAGAGAATTTGGAAGACTCCCACAACGAGGATGGTGAATGGTCCCTCAGAGGCCTTAGCCGATGTCCTAGGAGGGTGCACAAAATATCCGTCTAGTCTGCAAAGACTGGCTACCTGTGCTCTTTGCCCAAGTAGGGAATACCTTAAGGCTTGCTGATCCTCCCGGACAGCAGCAGCCCCAGGCGCAGACTCAGACTGATTCCATCCTGCAGGGCATTCTGAAGTCCTCCAAGGCCTTTCCTTTCCCACCAGATCTCCAACAGATGGTATTTCAGGCATAATTCACTTGATGTCTCCTTACGCACAGCTCGCTGTTTGGGTCACCACCATCTGGTCACCAGTACATATGGACATTTGGTTCGAATTTCCAAGAATGGAGGCTCAGGTGGCAGGATTTTCTGGACACAACACCACACTATTCCAGTAGAAGGTGGTGCAGCACTTCAGGATCAACAGGACTTGAAGGTTGAGGTTCTCCTCAGAAAGGCCTTCTCATCTATGCTGACACTCCAAGCTTCAGTTTGGGGTGGTCTGGCAACCCATTTTCTTTTTGCGCTGGATTCAATGCTTGCCCGTGGATCCGGCATTGGCATGCTTGGAATCGATCACGGTCTTCTTGGCGGATGCCGTTTTATGTTCTGCTTTGCCTCTTGGCATGCTCAGTGTCTGCAGTCACCGTAACCCATCACTGGCTCTGGCTGCATCAGTGGTTGGCAGATTCTGCCTCCAAGAGGCTCCTCTCTAAGTTTCTCTTTAAGGGTAAGCTCCTTGGCGAACACCTTGACAAGCTGCTCGAAGTCTTGGGAGAAGTTAAGTCCCAGCGTCTACCGGAAGACAAGCCAAAGTCATCCATGTGCTGCTGTTTACAACGAAGCTATTCGCTGTCCACACGACGTGCCATATTTGGCGACTCCCAGTGCTACCAGCCCAGCAAGTCATCTACTTCAGCTTTGTCTGGCCGTTTTGGCCAGAAATCACAGCCCTTTCGAGGCGACTGAGAAGGACAGGAAATTTATGCAGCCCCAGCCGAGTTCTCTGGCACTGCTTGGTCCTTCCACTGTCGAGGCGGGGAGCCCATCTGGGATGGCACCACCAGTAGGGTAGTTGGTGATATTTTTACAGCAGGGGGGGGGGGGGTCCTCAACATCATTTCCTAGGGCTATGCTCTCAAGTGCCTGCTACCCATTTGCAGTGCTTTCCTTGTTTCGCCCTGTGGTGCGCCCCGGAAAAGGGAGACCTTTTGTTCCACCATCCAGTGCCTACTTCTACGAGCCATCCAACCAGTTCCTCCTTCAGAGAGAGGTTCCAGTCATTACTCCATCTGCTTCGTGGTGCCCAAGAATAGCGGCTCCTTTCGTCCAATTTTCAACCTCCAGGAAGTAAATTGGAGTCTTTGAGTACCTCATTTTTGAATGGACATGCCTTGCTTTACTCAACCTGGCGGAAGTGTCTTTCCACATCCCCATCTGGGAAGACCATATTGTGCCTGCACTGACTTGACTAATGCTCTATACTGTTTCAACTAGATTGTAAGCTCGGACAAGCACAACTCAGACGAGAAGGGACCATCTCTTGTATATAGCCCACGTTGTACATAGCTCATACTAATCTAGCACACAATACAACACTCACCCAACTAAATTTCACCCTCACTGCATGTATAACACACTCACCTTACCCGATTGTTTGCTGTGATACCACCTTGATTATTAAAATAAGGCGGTTTAGAAATACTGTTAAATAAATAAATAAATAAAAATATATGCCTGTACAGCGCTGCATGCGTGGCACTATATAAGTGCTTAATAGTAGTAGTAAGTCGGCACCGTTTTCTGCACTTTGCCATCCTGAGACAGCACTTTCAGTTCTATGCGTGGCCATTCTGCCTGGCCTTGCCTCCATAAATCTTCTCCAAAGTCATGATAGTGGCAGCAGCAGCCTTGAGCAAACAGGGCATTCGTACACACCCCTACCTGGACTACTGGCTCATTTATCTAGGTTCCCTTGTGGAGGCCACAAGTCAGTTTCCCAGGTGGCCTCCTTCCTAGAGGGCCTTGGCTGGGTAGTCTACCAGTCCAGGATTTGTCTGCAGCCGTCTCAGTGGCTGGGGTTGCTGAGGGTGCTGTTTGATGCCTGTCAGGGCAGGGTCTTCCTGACACTGGAGCCCTTCCTCAAGCTCTCGTCTTAGCTCAGAATGTTTCTTCTGCAGAGCTGCCCACATCTCTGGGACTATCTTCAGATTCTAAGGTCCATGGCGGCCACCATTGTTGTCGCCCGTGGGTCAGAGCGTACATGAGGAATCTGCAGCAGTCTCTGCTCTCCTGCTGGTCTCCAGTGACTGAGGGCTTCAACCGTGACTTCCATTATCTCTATCGATGCGCCACAGCCTTTGGTGGCTCTCACCAGCCCATTTCCTCCAAGGCGTCCCCTTGGAGGCTCCCCGCTGGATTTTGCTGACCATAGATGCGAGCCTTTCGGGTTGGGGAGCGCTCTGTCTGAACCAGTTGGCTCACTGCACCTGGACACTACAGGAGACACGCTGGACCCTCAACTGCCTGGAGTCCCAGCAGTTCACCTGGCCTTGTGGTTCTTCCTGCTGCTTGACTGTAGCCTATCTAAACTGCCAGGGCAGTACGAAGTGTCCAGAGGTGACCATGGAAATGGCTTCTCCTTTCCCCTGGGAATGTTGTCTTTTACAGATCCTGTTGGCCTAACACATCGCAAGGGTGGTCAGCATCCAAGCAGACTTCCTCAGTCGTCATGCTCTAGACCCCGGATAGTGGGAACGTGCTCCTTGGGTATGTCTGTGGATAGGGCGGACGTGAGGTCTTCCTCGATGGACCTCATGGCATCGGTGACGAACGCCAAGGCATTCTTCTTTTTCAGTTGGAGGACGGAGCACGGGTGGCGAAGTCTGGATGCCTTGATCCAGCTGTGGCTTGGATGAGCTCTCGTCTGTCTTTCCCTTTGGGTGCTGATTGGGAGAGTTCCTCAACACATTGAGGCACACCAGAGGGCAGGGATTCTGGTCCCAACTAGCCTCGGAGATCATGGTACGCCGACCTCATGCGATTAGCTCAGTCGCCCCTTCTCGGGGTTCATAAAGATCTCCCGTGTCAGTCTAACCACCATGAACGACCCCGCTCCCTACTCGCTTTATAGCCTGACTCTTCAATGCCAGTGTTTGTTACATGGGTTTTTCTCATCGAGTAGTGGCTACCCTGCGTCCCTCTGTCATTAGCATTTAGGTGGGTGTGGCATATATCTGAGTCATGGTGCTTCCTTGCACTGCCTCTCGCTGTGGCGGGCACAAATTCCTGAGGTCCTAGCCTTTCTGCAAGAGGGGTTCGACAAGGGCCTGGCCCTCATCTCTCTGAGTCCAAATCTCTGCTCTTACTTGCTTCCGTGGGTGGAGGCTCTATTGCCTCTCATATGGATGTGGCCAGGTTTCTGAGGTGCAAGCAGGCTATGCCCTCTGGTCCATCTGGTAGTCCCACCCTGAGATCTTGCCTTGGTCCTCGGGGTTCTTTTCAGAAGCGCCACTCAGTGTATATCACTCTGGGACTTGTCCCTTAAAATGGCGTTCCTCGTAGCTATAACCTTGGCCAGAAGGGTCTGCGAGTTACAGGCTCCATCATGCTGATACCCTTTTCTCTCCTCCTTGACGAAAGGCGTATCCCTGCAGGGGGTACCTTCCTTCCTGCCAAAGGTCCTTATGGCCTTTGCCTGAACCGGCATATATTGCTCCCAGCCTTCTCTATGGACCAAGGTACAAGCTCTACTAAAGGGCTTCAGGCCATGGTTCTCAGCAGAGTACTCAGCCATTCTCACTGGCTCCGCCAGACTTTTTTTTTTTTTTTTTTTTCTATTGGCATCCATAATCTAGGGTAAGCCTGTGTCCCCTGGGCTCTGAGTGCACTCCACTCGGGGGTCAATCAACTGCATGGGCAGAACACTCGCAGGTCGCTGCCCTCCATGTTTGTAGGGCGGCCACTTGGTCTTCTCTGTCCATATTCGTGCGTCACTATCATCTCGATCTCCAGGCTCGAGAGACGGCACAGTTGGGGGCCAGCGTAGTTAGTGGCTGCCTCTTCCCGCCCTAGGGTCCGTTTGCTTGGGTACTTCCCACTTGTCTGGACTGGTCTGGCAGGATAAATTGGAAGGAGAAATTTCACTTGCCATTAATTTCCTTTCCTGGAATCCTGCTAGACCAGTCCAAGACCCACCCATTTCTGTATCTTCAAGCAGCTTCCTTGCGAAGGAACTAAGGCTCACATTTCGAGGCAGCGGCCCAGCAGCTGTTCCTCAAGAATGGATGAACTGTGTACATAGTTTGTTCCATGTCATGGCATGAAGTTATTGTGCCGGTGCTACAGCAGCCATACCTCTTGCTTTGTCAGAGTATACTGAAGGAGATCTCTAGGGGCGCAGCTATATATCTACCAGGGCTCAGCCAATCAAGCCTCTGGTATTTTTTTCTCTGTCTCCAACATTTGCTGATAGGGGGAGCTAAACCTACTTGTCTGAACTGGGCTAGCAGGATTCCAGGAAAGGAAATTAAGAACATAAGAAGTGCCATACTGGGTCAGACCAAGGTCCATCAAGCCCAGTATTCTGTTTCCAACAGTGGCCAATCTAGGTCATAAGTACCTAGCAGTTTCCCCAAGAGACACAAGTTCCACAATGCTTGTACTGGGTCAAGCATTGATATCTTCGGTCACTTCTTAATAATGGTTCATGGACCTTTCCTCCAGGAACTTGTCCAAACCTTTTTTAAACCCAGCTACACTAACAGCCTTTACTACATCCTCCGGTAACAAATTCCAGAGTTTGATTACACGTTGAGTGAAAAAGTATTTTCTTTTATTAGTCTTAAATAGTTTACCCTGTAGCTTCATTGCATGTCCCCTAGTCTTTCTATATTCTGATAAGGTAAACAATCGATCTACGTTTACCCGTTCCACTCCGTTCATTAATTTATAGACTTCTATCATATCTCCCCTCAGCCGTCTCTTTTCCAGGTTAAAGAGCCCTAACCTTTTTAGCCTTTCTTCATAGGAGTATCCTTCCATCCCCTTTACCATTTTGGTGGCTCTTCTCTGAACCTTTTCTAAAATCGCTATATCCTTTTTAAGATACGGCGACCAGAATTGCACACAATATTCAAGGTGCGGTCTCACCATGGAACGATAGAGGCATTATAATATCTTGTTTTATTTTCCATTCCTTTCCTTATCATACCTAGCATTCTATTTGCTCTCTTGGCCGCCGCTGCACACTGGGCCGAGGGTTTTAACATGGTATCCACAATGACGCCTAAATCTTTTTCCTGGGTGGTGGTTCCTAATGTGAAACCTTGCATCGTGTAACCATAGTTTGGGTTGTTCTTCCCTAGGTGCATAACCTTGCACTTGCCCACATTAAATTTCATCTGCCATTTTGATGCCCAGTCTTCCCATTTATCAAGATCCTCTTGCAATTTTTCACAATCCTCTTGGGTTTTAACAACTTTAAATAGTTTTGTGTCATCTGCAAATTTGATAACCTCACTCGTTATTCCACTTTCCAGGTCATTTATGAATATGTCAAAAAGCAGCGGACCCAGCACAGATCCCTGGGGTACACCACTATTCACCTTTCTCCATTGGGAAAATTGGCCATTTAGCCCTACCCTCTGCTTTCTATCTTTTAACCAGTTCCTGATCCACAATAGTACACAGTAACGGTAAGTGAAATTTCTCCTTATAACCTTATATTGTATTCATGAACTGATGGGGAGCCAATGAAGGGATTAGAGTATGGGCGTGATATGGGCATGTTTATAATATCCAGTGATTAGTCGTGCTGCTGCGTTTTGGGCCAGTTGTAAGGCCTGGGTTGCACATATGGGTAGGCTGTGTAGGATTAGATTGCAGTAATCAAGGTGCAATGTGATTAGCGCCTGACATACGGTTCGGAAGTGGTTCTGATCGAGTAATGGCCAAAGGTTTTGCAGAAACTTCATTCTGTAATAGACTTTGGTGGTTGTCTTGCTGATGTGAGTCTGGAAATTGAGTCTCTGATCAAAAGTATATTCCTAAGTATTTTACCTCACTCTTTACTGGGATTGATCTGCTTCCTATTGTTGTCTGGGGGGTAAAAGTGGCATCCTTCATGATTATGAGGGCTTCCGATTTTTTTGTAGTTGATGTCCAGATTGCGACGTTAACTATTCTGTGATTGCTGTCATGGAGGATTAGATGGCAGAGTAATCTGGTTTCTTTATGTCTAGAGAGGAGTATATGTTGTGTTCTTGTAGTATTTTGCATACTGACTATAAGTAAAGATTGAAGAGGAGAGCTGAGAGTGATGATCCTTGAGGAAGACCTTGTTTTGTTTTATTTTATTTTATTTATTTATTTAACACTCATTTTTATACCGCATCTTCCAGAGATCAGTTGCGGTGTACAAATAACAACAATTAACAAAGCTAAGTTTGTTTTACATAGAACATCTTAATTTTACATAGAACATCTTAAAATATCATAAATTAAACAAAGAAGTTTACACTAGAACCATGTGAAAACAATTTAACTAACAAAGTGTAGTGTCTATATACATAAGACAGTACATAACTGATACAACTATATACATGCGTAGGTATTAGGGCATAAGAGATAGGATCGTCATTTCGTTAGAGCTGTGTGTTGTCCATTTAGGTGGGAGGTTTGTGCTTTAAGTGGTCAGTTACCTGATTAGCCTTTATCTAATTTGAGTGGGAAAGGTCTCGAAGTACTGTCTTTTTATCTTGACTTGTGATCTTCTGTCCGATAAGTAGGAGTGAAACCAAGCCAAAGGTGTGCCACTTCTATTTCGCTTAGTCTATTCAGTAGTATGGAGTGGTTTATTGAATCGAAGGCAGATGTTATGCTTTGTCCTCATTTTCATAGACATTTCTTGATGTTTTTGATTCCTTTGATTATTGTGTTCAGAAGGGATGTTAATAAAGTTTCCACCCCCAGTAAGTGAAAGGGTAGGATCACTTTCACATCAGACAAGGAGAGGCTGGCGGTATGGGAAGCTTTCTCAATTTAGAGAAGATTACTTGGGACTGGAATATGACTCCTGTAGATAGTTGCTGCTGTTAGATTTCTGCTAAAGGAAGGAACTGGAAGATCTAATAGTTTCCTGGTATAGTCCAGAAGATTACAAAAAAAATCAGAGCCGAAAGGAAATGGTAAAAGTGTGATAATAGAAGAAAAGAGCAAATTCTACTCAGCAGGTTCACTTTGCTTTAAATGACTTTTGATATTGTAAAAAATCTTACACGTGAACCAAGTATGAAAGCGCATCAGCCCGCTGGTCGCTCTCAGAAATGAGTAGTGAACTACACATCCTTGCTAAAGTTGTTAAAACTGCTCTGGGTCCTGCTGTATCTAGTTCTTATCACTCTATTTTTCCTTTTTTAATCGTGTAGACTTGTCCGAATTTTACAGAATTTTATTGACATATATCATCCTTTGGCTACGCAACAGCAAGGGTTTTACAGAGATCATGGGGTTCAACCCCATGCTGCTTTCCTGTGGTGTGGTTTAGAGAAGTCTAGTGGTCGTTACTCTGGCATTTCATCAGCATTTGGCTGTGAATTACATGCTGCCTTTACAATAATTAAAATCAATTAAGCTATTCCTTAGCGTCCCTCTAGTCCAGTCCCCGAACCATAGAGTTGTGAACCTCCACCAGCAGCTTTGGAGACTGAAAGATGTCATCGCTTTGATGTCACTGGTACTAATAGGCAAGATCCGCCCCCTTTCCACCAGTACTTTGTCTCCAAGCAGCTTGGAGGTTCTGAGCCCGGGGACTGGGCTCAAGGGAAACAAATAAGCAGAGCTTTTTTGAAAATTTACTTTTTCTTTCTTTATTTGAATTAATTTTAATACTGATCTATCTTTTTTTTTTTTTTTTGGATCAGGTCCGGTGCTGCTGCTCAGGGGGTCCTTTCTGTCTCTCTTCAGGATCTCTCTCTCCTTTTCTCTCCCTCTTTCCTTCCCCCCCTTTTTGTCTGAGCCCCAGCATTTAAACGAGCTGTGGGGGGGGGGGGGTATATTTTCTGAAAGGCCTCCCTGCTCCCGAACCCGCATAAAAGGGTGAGGAGCAGGTGGTAGGCAGCCATTGAGCAGCACTGTGGAAGGCTGCAGGGGAAAGCAGAGGAGCCGCGGCAGAGCGAAACGGGCTTGCCTCTCTTCCTGACTGCACGCTGGAGCTGACGCCGCATTAGGGCTGTGCTCCAGCGCCGGACAGTGTCTTCTCTTCCCTCCTCTTTCCTCTTGCCTCCGGTTCGCCGGGTGAGTAATAAAGGGGTTTTTTTCTTGGGAGAGTTAAACGGGGGGGGTGAGAAAGGAAGAGAACTGTCGTGTCGGCTCCTGCGGGCCTCGTGGTCTCGAACGGGCCGCATGTAGTCAGCGTGGGAAGTTTGCCGGCGGCCATGTTTTTGGCGGCCCGATCTTCTTTGCCTCATTAAAGCTGTGCTGAGCTTCGTTTTCGAATCGGGTTGCCTGCATTTTGCTAATTGGCTCCAGCTCTTTCAATTGTTTGGAAAAAAAAAAATAAGCCTTCTGGTGCTCAGGATTACTGAATCTTTTGCTGGACGCTGGGTACCATGCCTGTGAAGCCCCGCTGTTTCGTTTGTGGGGTGAGGCGCAGCAAGGTCTTGGAGTCCGGGTTCTGCAAGGGCTGCTCCTTGCAGGCTGAGACCATGGATGGGGCTCTGGGAGGTGTCACAGATGAGCAGGTAGCAGGTCCTTCTGGTGGAGGAGCGGAGGCCCGGGAGTGCAGACCTCCATCTTTGGGACCTCTGGAAGCTGTGGCGGGTCCTGCCTTCGCTGACGGTGGGGGTGCGTCACAAGAAGGGGGTCTCAGAGGGGTTGGTCCTGCAATTCCTCCGGATTTTTTCACGCTTATACAGAAGGCTTTTGCCTTGCTGCAACCTGCAGCGGCACCTCCGGCTCGCAGCTCTTCAGGGCGAAAGCGGGCAGCTTCGGCTGGCCTCCCGGAGGAGGAGGAGGTCCGGTCGGTCAAACAGCGCAGAGCGGCCCTAAATGACAGCCCGCCCTCGTGCTTGGACGATGGGGCCGGGGTGGCGGGCTTGGATCTGGAAGAGGCCTCTGAGGTGGAATTGGAGGAAGGAGAGTTGCTGGACTTGGAAGAGCAGAGTAGAGTGGTCCGGGTGTTTCGGCGGGAGGAGTTGCCTGCCTTAATTGCTGAAACTCTTAAGACTTTGAACATGTCTTCGGGGCCGCCGCCGGTCGAGGAGTCGTTGGAGGACCCGCTGTTGCAGGCGGTGCGGACTTCTCAGCGGGTGTTCCCGGTTCATAGAGTTTTTAGGGACATGATTCAAGAGGAATGGGACTTGCCGGAAGTGGCACTCCGTGGTACTAGAGCCTTGACCCGACTATATCTGCTGTCTGAACAGGATAGAGAGATTTTTCGCTCTCCAAAGGTCGATGCACTGTGTCGGCGGTCACTAAGAGGACCACCATTCCGGTAGAAGGGGCGGCTGCCTTAAAGGATGTTCAGGACAGAAAGTTGGATACCTTATTGAAGCAGGTATTTGATGTCTCGGCCATTTCTATGCAGGCCTCGATAGCGGGGGCATGGGTGGCGAGAGGCTGCCTGAGATGGTCCCAGCATGCGCAGGAGGAGGAGCATGCGGAGGAGTTGGCGCGGCTAGAGTCGGGCTCGGCTTATTTATCGGATATTCATTACGATCTTATCCGTGGTCTCGCCAAGAGTATGGCGTCAGTGGTTGCCGCGCGCCGGTATCTGTGGTTGCGTAACTGGGCGGCGGACGGATCCTCAGACGCGGCTTAGTAGGCTTCCGTTTCGGGGAAAACTGCTGTTTGGTGAGGACCTGGAAAAGCTGGTCAAGGACTTGGGGGAGTCTAAGGGTGGTCGGCTCCCGGAGGATAAACCGAAACAAGGCCGAGTGACCTCGGGGACCAGGGGGACCTTCAGGGATTTTAGGAGGTTTCGGTCCTCGCGTTTTGGTCAGCCACAGAGGGGTAGGTTTCCCTCGCGGGGGCAAGGTTTTCGGGGGGCCGGCAGGGGTTTTGCTCCCTTTCAACCATCTTCCAACAAGAAGCCCCAGTGAGATAAGGCGGACTCAGGTGGCGGTTGTGCCCGTGGGGGGAAGGTTACGGGAGTTTTACCCCGCCTGGGTCCAGATTACCTCCAATCAGTGGGTGCTAGAAGTCATCCAGGAGGGCTACGCTCTAGAGCTACAGCGACCCGTATTAGATTCCTTTGTTCTTTCCCCATGCAGAGCTCCGCGGAAGCTACAGGCGGTCGTAGAGACGCTTCGGCGGCTGCTGCAGCTCAGAGCGATCGTACCCGTGCCGGCGGACCAGTGTGGGTGCGGTCGGTACTCCATCTATTTTGTGGTCCCCAAGAAGGAAGGCACGTTTCGGCCAATTCTGGATTTGAAGGGGGTGAATCGGTGTCTTCGGATAACGCATTTTTGGATGGAAACCTTGCGCTCCGTCATTGCCGCGGTCAGATCAGGGGAGTTTCTGACGTCGTTAGATCTTACCGAGGCATACCTCCATATCCTGGTGCGCCGCGAACATCAGCAGTTCCTGCGCTTTGCGGTTCCGATGGGGCATTTTCAGTTTCAAGCTTTGCCCTTTTGGTCTGGCGACGGCGCCACGAACGTTCACCAAGATCATGGTGGTGGTGGTGGCGGCGGCGGCGCTACCGCAAGGAAGGAATTCTGGTGCATCTGTACTTGGACGATTGGTTGATTCGAGCGAAGTCCCGGGAGGAGAGTGTGTCGGCCACGGCTCACGTGGTGCAGATGTTGGAAAGCCTCGGTTGGGTGGTCAACTTCTCAAAGAGCAGTTTGGTTCCCTCTCAGAATCTGGAATACTTAGGAGCTCGCTTCGAGACCAGGCAAGGGGCGGTGTTTCTTCCGGAAAAGAGGGCACAGGCCTTGCGAGCGTTAGTGGACAGGTTTTTGGTGTGCAGGGCTCCTCCGGCGTGGCAGTACTTGCAGTTGCTAGGCACGATGGCGGCCGCGATCGAGGTGGTTCAGTGGGCCCGATCTCATATGAGACCGTTGCAAAGTGCGCTTCTCCGGCGTTGGTCTCATCAGCGGAATGCTCTGTCTCAGCGGTTAATTTGTCCCCCAGAGGTGTGTCAAGAGCTCCGGTGGTTGCGGCCCGAAAATCTGAGCGCCGGTGTATCTCTGTAGCCTCCGGCCTGGAGACTGCTTACGACGGATGCCAGTCTCTCGGGTTGGAGGGCGCATCTCGATGGGAGGTTTGCGCAGGGACTTTGGTCATTGGAGGAGACTCAGTGGTCCATCAACAGGTTAGAGATGAGGGCGGTGTTCTTGGCGCTGCTCGAGTTCCAAGAGTCTCTGCGTCAGGAGCCCGTCCGGGTGCTCTCCGACAATGCGACAACGGTGGCCTATATCAATTGCCAAGGCGTCACGGGAAGCAGAGGCGAGTCAACTGTTGGATTGGGCCGAAAGGAATTTGATGGCGCTCTCGGCGCAGCATGTGGCCGGCATGGAAAATGTAGAGGCCGATTTTCTGAGTCGCCGCAGGGTGGATCCGGGGGAATGGGGCCTACACCCGGATGTCTTTGCGATGTTGGTGCGGCGCTGGGGGATTCCAGTCATGGATCTGATGGCGAGCTTCGAGTCGGCAAAGGTGGATCGCTTCTTCAGCAGGCGGAGAGAGCGCATGTCAGAGGGTCTCGATGCGTTGGCACAGCGGTGGCCCGTGGAGGAGCTCCTCTACGTTTTCCCACCTTGGGCTCTCATAGGCAGGGTGGTGCAGCGCATAGAGCGGCACCGGGGTCTGGTGATTCTGGTGTCTCCCGATTGGCCTCGGAGACCATGGTATGCGGATTTGATGAGGCTGCTGGTTGACAAGCCATGGAGGCTTCCGCTCCGGAACGATCTCTTGCTTCAGGGGCCGTTACGCGTGCCACAGGTGGATCGATTCTCGCTTACGGCATGGCTCTTGAAAGGGCTAGGTTAACTGCAAGGGGTTATTCGGAGGCGGTGATTTCTACGTTGCTGAGGTCGCGTAGGCGTTCGACCTCGTTAGCATATATTCGTGTGTGGCATATCTTCGAATCTTGGTGTGCGGACAAAGCTGCGTCCGCTGGGGGCATCGGTGCCTCACATTCTTTCCTTCTTGCAAGACGGCATGGCGAAGGGTCTGGCAGCTAGTTCCTTGCGAGTGCAGCTGGTGGCTATCTCCTGTTTCTTGGGGAAGGTCCAGGGGCAACCGCTAGGGCAACATGGCGATGTACGGCGTTTTTTGCAGGCGGTGCTGCTTCTTCGACCGCCGAGGCGCTGCTCTGTCCCTCAGTGGGATTTGAATGTGGTTTTGGAAGTGTTGATCAAAGAGCCGTTTGAGCCTTTAGGTAAAGCTTCGCTGAAGGATTTGACGTTAAAGACGGTTTTTCTGGTGGCGATCTGCTCCGCTCGTCGGATCTCAGAGTTGCAGGCGCTGTCGTGTCAGGAGCCCTATTTGACTTTCTCTAGTCACAAGGTTGTGTTGCGCACCGTGCCCGCCTTTTTGCCTAAGGTTGTTTCCGGGTTCCATGTTAACCAGGTGGTATCGCTTCCGGTGTTTTCAGAGGAGCAATGCGCGGAGTCGGGCGGACGGTTGCATCTTCTGGATGTTCGTAGAGTCCTCAAGAGGTATCTCCGCAGGACGGCATCTTTCCGGAAGTCGGACAGGCTATTTGTATCTTTTGGCGGTCCTCGTAAGGGTGAGGCGGCAGCAAAGTCTTCGATTTCCCGATGGCTTAAAGAGTCTATCGCGTCGGCCTACCTTCTCAAGGGTAAGGTCGTTCCTGCCGGTCTTAGGGCACACTCGACTAGGGCGCAAGCGGCGTCTTGGGCGGAAGTCAGTTTGGTGCCGGTGGAGGACATCTGTCGGGCGGCTACCTGGTCCTCGCTGCATTCCTTTGCAAAGCATTACAGGCTTGATGTGCTGGTGCGGGACGGCGGACATTTTGGCGCAGCGGTTCTTCAGGCTGGGCTTGCCGGTCCCTCCCGTTGATATTCACTGCTCTGTTACATCCTCTATGGTTCTGGGACTGGACTAGAGGGACGCTAAGGAAGAGTAAATTAGACTTACCTGCTAATTGTTGTTCCTTAAGGAACTCTAGTCCAGTCCCGGATCCCTCCCTGAGATTTAGGAGTTCAAGCAGCCTGAAAAATTTTTCTGTGTTTACGGGAAGTGATGGTAGGTCTAAGAGGCCGCAGAGGGGGGTGGGCGGTCCTTGGGTGATGCAGGGAAGCCGCCTCCTTTTTTGCGCAGCAGTACCTGCTCAGTTCGTGAGTTCGGAGTGTTTCCGTTCTTGTGATCTTGACCTTTGGTCTGTGCGGTACGTGGTCATTTTTCCACTATTCTCGAAAGTTTTATATAGTTAGGAACACAGAATGGATATACTATCTACTTATTTGTTCCTCTGCGGAGTCTGCTTTGTCAATAGGTGCTGGTGGAAAGGGGGCGGATCTTGCCTATTAGTACCAGTGACATCAAAGCGATGACATCTTTCAGTCTCCAAAGCTGCTGGTGGAGGTTCACAACTCTATGGTTCCGGGACTGGACTAGAGTTCCTTAAGGAACAACAATTAGCAGGTAAGTCTAATTTACTCTTTGCAGTCTTGCCTAACAGGACATGTGGAGCAGTTTTGTGCATCAGAGTGGTGTCTGTTGAATGGGGGGGGGGGAGCAACCTCGGAGTTGGACCATGTTAGTGCCGTTGAATATTTCTCTCAGCGGCAGTTACGTAGCTTACAGGGCTGTAAACCGTGTAACTGCTCTTTTGAATATCAGGGTCATAGAAGCAAGGATTTTGTTGAAGAAATCTAGATAAAGGGACTGGAAGGACTTGACTTTGAGGAAAGGCTACAGAGATTAGAGTTCTTCAGCTGAGGGGGATATGAGTGCAAAAAAAAAAAGCAATGTGTGCCTTCGAGTCAGTCCTGACTCCTGGTGACCCAGAAGCTCCTGGGCTTTCTTGGCAGTGTGTCACCGGAAGTAGATTGCCAGGCCTTTCTTCCGAGGCAATGGAGGATTAAGTGACTTGCCCAAGGCCACAAGGAGTGCTAGTGGGAATCAAACCCTGGTTGCTTGGTTACCAAGCCAGTGTTCTAACCACTAGGCTACTCCTCCACTGAGTGGAGAGGAACATGTAAGCGTCCTCTCTCGCCACCTTACTGGACAGACTCACTAGATGGGCCATCATTTACTATACTCCTTCTGGAATTCCACACACAAAATTCAGACTTCTGTATCAGAAGGTTTGAACTATACAAAACTCTGCATGCTTTGTCTAAATAAGTATCACTCAAAAACAATATGCTCTTAAGCTAAAATACAATACAGAAAAAAAATTGCAATATTTTGAATTATCATATGTAGAATTCCAGCAGGAGTATGAGTCAATTGCTTTTTCAAAAAGTACAAAGACCAGGGGACACACCATGGACTTACAAAATAGTATATATTAAAACAAATGTTTTTTTTCTCAATGTATAATTAAGCATTGGGACTCGTTTCCAGAGAATGTGGTAAAAGCACTAGTGTGTACCTGTGTTTAGAAAGGTTTTGGGCAAATTCCTGGAGGACAAGTTCTTAAACTGCTATTAAGATAAAAAGAGAGAAAACAATTGCTTCCACCTGGGGATAAGAGGCACGGAACCGGCTACTTTTGGGAGGTGTTGGATACTTGTGAGCTGGATTGGCCACTGTTGCAAATGGAATATTGGGCTTCATGGACCTTTTGGTCTTTACCAATATGGCTGCTGTTATGGCAATATCATCCTTTGCCTACTTCAACTCCACTAGTTACTTATGAAATACCAGATCGATACATTAAATTCTGTTTGTTTACACATCTGCTCTTTTAACATCAGTTTTACAGAAGATGCCTCTACAATTCACTTGTGATGCCATCTTTAAAGGTGGGCAAATGGTAGAGTAGCATACCGTTGTGTGTTCTTCGCTCTGTGATTATGAAATGTAGTTTGCCTCTGTAAAGGCAACAGCAAAATCTAGAAGGATGATAATCAGTGGGGTGGAAGCAAGATGCGTATGCAACCTCTGTGGTAAACCACACTGTTATTTCCTTGCTTTATCCCTTTCTTCTATTCCTTGTGCCACATTCATCTTGGAAAAGGAAGGCTAAACAGTCGGCTGCCATAGGAGATCAAGAAATTCGCAGGCCAATGGCTACAGAGGTGAGACTCCAGAGCATTCTCTGTGTAGTGTGGAGACAGAAGGAAAGTGCTTGACTTTGAACCTAAAATGCCACTCAGCCTGGTGTCACCCCCCCCCCCCCCCCGACAACTGGCCCGGAACTTTCCAGGGGCAGAGTTGGAGGCGTCGCTGGCAGTTAATGCCAGCGCTTCTCTTCTGCCCTGCCAGCCACAAGTTGGGGGAAGTACTCCCCGCTTTAGTGGCAGAGACTGGAGTGAAGGGGGTTATCCAATTTCTCTGGGAAGTCGATGGAGAAGCTGCACATCAGTGCAGGAGGAGTGGCCTAGTGGTTGGGGCAAGTTACCTCGGGCTGGAAGGTCGGGGGATTCAAATCCCACTAGAGGACAGCAACCTTGGGCTGGAAGGACTGGGGTTTCTAGTCCCACAGGTGCTCCTTGTGGTCTTGGGCAAGCCACTTAACCCTCCATAGCCCATGTTCCTGTAACTTAGGTATCTCTAAGTTATAGTGCCTGTTTGATGTAATTTCAGTTTGTTCAATGTAAACCGCCTTGATATCATGAAAGGTGGTATATAAGAAATGTTAAATCGGTGAGGCTCCTTTTGTTGGGAATGCACGGCTGAAACCCGCTGTAACACAGTCCTCCCTCATTTTCTTTGCAGGAGTGGAGGAGCAGTGTAATGTTTAAAGCAGTGGGCTAAAAACAGGGAAGCCTGGTTGGAATTCCATTGTTGCTTCTTGTGACCTTGGGCAAGTCACTTAACTCTCTACTGCCTCAGTACAAACTTAGATTGTAAGTCCTCTGAGGACAGGGAAATATCTATGTACCTGACTGTAACTTGACATGAACTACCACTGGAAAGACATGAGATAAATGCTAATAGCAAATAAAATAAGTTTGTGTTGTGAGACCTGAAACTTAATTTTGAAACTCTATGGGGTAGCCTTTCTTCACTAGAGAGATCTGTGTCTATCCATTTGCAACATCTTGCTCATATCATTGGGAAAACTGCCCAGAAGGTGGTAGAGCATGTCAACTGTGTTAAGGGTTTATTGCCCTCCACATGCTTATGCTTGCAGACAACATCTTTAGAAATACCTTCTATCTCCAGGAACAAGCAGGAATGTAGTCTTCACATATGGGTATCATCGGTACCGATGGAGCCTGTGCGGGAACACTCCCCAGCGTCCAATAGGAACGCTTTTGGGAGCATTCCTCAGCACATGTGCGCTGCCATCCCGCCTTTCCAACTGTCTCTCTTCAGTTCTTCATTTTCCGCGGAGCCGACAGGATCTATTCCCTGTCACCGCAGAAAATTCCGTCTTTAAATTTCTTTCTTGTGGTCGTGTTTGCCTACCGCACGATGCCTACCGGTACCGCCGGTTCTTTTCTTTTCTTAAAAAAACCCCACCCCTTAAACTTAGACTGTCTCTTTTCAAAAACTTTCCCCTTTGGTGGTGCTAGGTGCCATTTTGGGCATTAGGCCCCATTCTTCCTAAATCATGGAAAAACCAACTAGTGGTTTTAAAAAATGTACTAAGTGTGGCGGTACCATTTCCATCACTGACACCCATGATTGGTGTCTAAAATGTTTAGGACCTGATCATTCTCCAACTGAATGTCTCTCCTGCATGGGGATGACCAAAAGAGGAAGACAGAACCGGGCTGCAAAGCTCGGTACCCTCTTTTCTTCAGATTCCAGATCCATTGCATCGACATCATCAAGGGCCTCTTCTTCCTCCCATGGATCTCAGGTAACTAAACATAAAAGCCGGTCCTCAAAGGGTCATTTAAAAGAATAACGCAGACCCAAAGAGCCACCATGCTAAGAAAAAATGTATGTTTTTCGTTCTCAAAAGACCAAATATTTAAAGTCAAAAACTTAGCTGGCAATGGGGTCCTGCAGCAGATGTTCACCATTCGAAATGTTCGTTCTAAGGCAGAACAACTCCCTGTTCATAAACAGCTCCTTCGAGAAAGCACGTCTTCAGGAAAAGCACATCATCAAAGCTTAGAAATTCACAGCCATAACCCAGCGCCGCGTTTCGGGTTCTCCAACCCTGCATCAGATGGTACAGAAACAGAAAGCTTTCTCGGGTTCCCCAACCCTGCATCAGATGGTACAAAAACAGCTAAGCTTCAAAATCCTGGCTGTTGATTCTTTCACAAAACGTCCTCTCAAAGACAAGAATGGCGTCTTCTTGTCTTTGAGAGGACGTTTTGTGAAAGAATCAACAGCCAGGATTTTGAAGCTTAGCTGTTTTTGTACCATCTGATGCAGGGTTGGGGAACCCGAGAAAGCTTTCTGTTTCTGTACCATCTGATGCAGGGTTGGAGAACCCGAAACGCGGCGCTGGGTTATGGCTGTGAATTTCTAAGCTTTGATGATGTGCTTTTCCTGAAGACGTGCTTTCTCGAAGGAGCTGTTTATGAACAGGGAGTTGTTCTGCCTTAGAACGAACATTTCGAATGGTGAACATCTGCTGCAGGACCCCATTGCCAGCTAAGTTTTTGACCTTAAATATTTGGTCTTTTGAGAACGAAAAACATACATTTTTTTCTTAGCATGGTGGCTCTTTGGGTCTGCGTTATTCTTTTAAATGACTGTTGAATTGATTGAGTAAAATAAAAAAGATTAAAGGGAGAGATCCGATTATATGAAGGGATTTTCCATCCCCTGATTTAACGGATGTTCCTACATTTAAATAGTGATTTTTCATGTTTTTATGTTGTAAGTGTTAGTAGTTGTTAGTCCTATTTATGAGATCTGATTTTTTGAATGGATTTTTATTCACAGATCTAACATTTGGCAATTTTTTTGGGTCCTCAAAGGGTAGCTCTCCTGCTAAGCATCGAGAGGCCATTGGCATTGCCCTTGAGGGAACCACACTGGCAAAACAGCCCCGGCGGGAGGCTTCGGCTTCCAAAGCATCGATGGGGCTTCAGGATGCTCTCGAGGCCTCAACCTCGCAAGAACTACCTGTGCCATGCTCGGGGGTTCCAGCTGTCCTTACTGGTACCGACACCCAGGCATCGGCAGCGTCAATAGACCAGAGGTTTCTGGCTATCGAGCGCAGTATCGCAGCTCTCCTTTCAGCTGCGGTACCGGTGCTCCCAAGGGCACAGGTATCGACACCGATGCCGGTACCGACGGTTCCGGCCTCGGTGGGAATTCTTCCCATGCCATCTCTGGCTGGAGTTGACAAAGCGGTACCAGATCACCTCTGTACCGACTTCGATCGGTACCGAGATCGTGCTTTGCAAGAGCATCGGGGTCAGGAATACTTAGATTCCTCCGATTCCAAAGACTAACAATTCTGCTGGCACTAGAGGGTTTCTCCTAGAAGATCCCTCTTCTCCCCAGTGCAGAATGTCACCTCCAGAGGACATGTCTTTTCTGGATTTCATCTGTGATATGGCCAAAGGTCTTTCAATCACAGTAGCTCCTGAAGAGGAACCCAGAGCAAAGGAATTGGAAATCCTCTAATATCCTAAAGCTCCTAAGGAGGCAGCCACTCTGCCTATCCATGAAATTTTGCATAGCCTGATGCTCAGAATGTGGGAGACACCTCTGACCACTTCTCATTCTAGGAGACTTGATACTATGTATAGAGTTCGACCATATCCTGGTTTTCAGAAAACTCGGCTGCCACACCATTCAATGGTAGTGGAATCAGCCATGCGTAGGATGAAAAGTGCAAAGAGGCATGCATCCAATCCTCCAGGTCTGGATGCTTTTGGACGCAGGACTTTTCAAGCTTCCATGCTTTCAGCTAGGATCAGTTCATATATCCTATATGTGGGAAAGTTCCTCAAAGAAGTCACAGGAGACTTGGAACTTATGAGCCCATTTCTCCCAGATAAGAGACAAGATTTTCTTGCTCTAGTTAAGCATGCTCAGAATGTCTCCAAGTTTGTCAAATCGTGCAGCCTTCGACTGCTTCGAATGCATCAGCAGAACTTCTGCTATTGCCATTGGCGCACGACATATTGCCTGGCTACAGGACAAGTTAGGCAATATTCCTTGCACGGGTGAAAATCTCTTCGGCAAGAACTGGCAGGAAAAGGCTAACGAGTTAGATGCTGACAATTCTACCTTAGATTGTCAGTCTACAGCCACTCCAGCCAAAAGGAAGCCTTATTAAAAAAAAACAACCCTATTTTAGCAAAAAAGAGGAAGTTTTTATCCTTTCTTTACCCAGCAGAGTCAGACTCCAGGTCAGGTTGCCCAAAAGGGACAAACTAGACAGCAAAAGAAACCAAAAGGCCCGAGAGCCCACCAGCTCTCCAGGTTCAGCCCCCTCAAGGGCTTTGACTCCTTCCTAGAGAGCTTTGCCTTCCTGCCTCTGAGGGGTCCTCAACCCCCCAATATTCTGAGTAGGTTATGCCACTTTGTCAACAGATGGCATCAGATAACAGAAGAGTGGACTTTGTCCATTGTAGGAGAGGGGTACAAACTTCATTTTCACAGCATACCCCCTCCTACAATTCTAAAGCAATTCAATTCACAAACCTCTGCAGACAATCTGCTAGATCACGTGGTCTCCACACTTCTTGCCCAAGGGACAATAGAGGAAGTACCCATTCTTCAACAGGGGGCAGGGTTCTACTCCCCCTATTTTCTTATTCCAAAGAAAACAGGGGTGCACAGACCCATCCTAGACCTCAGAGAATTGAACAAATATCTGTTTCGAGAGAAATTCAAAATGATTTCTCTAGGAACTCTTCTGCCATACCTTCAAAGCCAGGACTGGCTTTGCTCTCTAGACTTAAAGGATGCATACGCTCACATTCTCCTCCATCCACATCACAGGAAATTTTTACGTTTCCTTGTCAGGGGAAGACATTTCTAGTACAGGGTTCTTCCTTTTGGTCTGGCTTCAGCACCAAGGTTATTCACGAAATGCATGGCAGTAGTAGCTGCATTTCTACGAACCCTGGGGATTTTTGTCTTCCCTTACTTAGACGACTGTCTCATTTGGGCCTCCACAGCTGCAGAGGCCAGCACTGCACTGTCCCGTACAATGCGAATCCTCCAATACTTGGGCTTGGTAATAAACTTCCCAAAATCTCAACTAGTTCCTTCCCAATGCCTAGAATTCATAGGAGCCTGTCTGGATACCAGACAGGCAAGGGCTTTCCTTCCACAAGCCTGGTGTCTTTGCATAATGCAGCTAGCTTCCCAAGCAGCAGACAAATCCTCCCTCACTGCTCTGGAACTACTGCAGTTACTGGGACACATGGCATCCACAGTTCATGTAGTCCCATACGCTCGCCTGCACATGCGAGCAGCTCAGTGGACCCTCTCCACACAGTGGACACATGCCAGAGGACATTTGTCAGACAAAATAACAATCTCTCAACGACTAATTTTGTCCCTCCAATGGTGGCAATCACTAGAAAATCTGACAGTGGGGTCTCTTTTCCATCAACCCCTCTTTCAGGCCACCCTAACAGATGCTTCACAGGTGGGTTGGGGAGCACACCTGAATCATCTCTCTACCCAGGGCACCTGGACTCCACGGGAGGTTTGTTTTACACATAAACCTCCTGGAATTAAGAGCAATTTATTTAGCTCTTCGAGTGTTCCAGGCCCACCTCAGCTACAAGACAGTCCTAGTCCATACAATCAATCAGGTGGCCATGTTCTATGTGAACAAGCAGGGCGGAACGGGCTCTGTCGTTATGCAACGAAGCTTTACGACTATGGGCCTTCGCCGGAGAGCATCAAATTCACCTTCTAGTGGTATATCTTCCAGGCATTCAAAACCTTTGGGCAGACAAACTCAGTCGAGTACTGCTACCTCACGAGTGATCACTCCACCTAGATCAGGTGGCAAAGATATTTCATCTCTGGGGTACTCCAGACATAGACCTCTTTGCAAGTCCACTGAATGCCAAACTTTCCCGGTTCTGTTCCAGGATTCCGGCGCACAACTGTCAGGCAAGGGATGCCTTTCTCCTTCACTGGGGTCAGGACTTCCTTTATGCCTTCCCACCCATTCCCCTCATCCCCAAGACAACTCTTCAAGCTTCAGAGAGACACAGGTCGCATGATTCTCGTAGCACCACGATGGCGACGCCAAACGTGGTATTCCCTGCTTCTGCATCTCTCTCAAGCGGCACCTCTGGAGTTAAGGCATGCTCCAGATCTCCTTTCCCATGAGAACGGGACGCTATGGCACCCGAATCCTCAGTCCCTGCACCTCACGGCCTGGTTGCTGAAGGCTTAGACCTCCAGGATTTCAACCTGTCCCAGCAGGTAAAAGAGATCCTTCAGGCTTCTAGGAAACTTTCCACAAAAAGATCTTATGCCTTCAAGTGGAAACGTTTTATTATATGGTGCTCCAAGAAGGGATTAAACCCCCTGGTCATACCCTTATAATCGATACTAGAGTATCTCCTTCACTTATCAAATTCTGGGTTAAAGACCAATTCAGTAAGGGTCCATCTTAGTGCAATTGCAGATTCTTATAAGCCTCTAAATGGACAACCAATTTCCTCTCATCCACTCTTATTTAGATTTGAGAGGCCTTCTATTAACTAAACCTCCCATCAAGCCACGGTGGCATGGGATCTAAATCTAGTTCTTGGGCAGCTCATGAAGCCGCCTTTTGAGCCTTTAGCCACTGCAGCCCTTAAGTTTTTGACTTGGAAGGTCATCTTCCTAATTGCAATCGCCTCTGCCCGTCGCTTTAGTGAATTTTATTTATTTATTTTATTTAATACACACTTATATACCGCTACTTCCAGCGATCAGCAGCGGTTCGATTTATCTTTGGGGGTTGTCGAATCATGACTGGGGGGGGATCGTAAATACATAGATCTGAGGGGGGGTCACAGCACACAGGGTTAGTGTCTTGGGGCATGGATTAAATATTTTTACATTTATACATACATATTTACATACTTATACAGAACGCGGTTTCAAAAGCATATAATTATCTGATTGCAAGTTTTAGTGGCTGATCCTCCTTATACTAGGTTTCATCATAAGGTTGTTCTTCGAACTCGGCCACATTTTATGCCAAAGGTGGTTTCGCCTTTTCATTTAAATCAATTATTTTACCTTCCTGTATTTTTTTCGAGGCCTCACGCCTCTAATGCAGAAAGAAACCTTCATACTTTGCATTGTAAAAGAGCCTTGGCCTTTTACATACAAAGAACACAGCAACATAGAAAGTCCTCACAACTTTTTATAGCTTTTGACCCTAGTCATTTGGGACTTCCAGTCTCCAAAATAACTTTATCTAAATGGATTGCCTAATGCATATCCTTTGCTTTATGAGAGTAAGGGTCTTCCTCTTCAGGACCATGTCACAGCTCATAATGTGAGCCATGGCAGCTTCTATGGCTAATCTCCACTTTGTGTCTATCGATGACATTTGTCGAGCAGCCACCTGGGCTTCGGTACACACCTTCACAGCCCACTACTGCCTAGATAAAGCCTCCCATCGGGATGCCTTCTTTGGCCAAGCTGCTGTTCAAAATCTCTTTCAAACCTAAACCAACTCCTACCCACCGACCCTGGTGGGATGCCAGAGATCCATGGAAGGAAGGATTCTCACCTTCAACGGTGGCACCTTCCTGGGGCTATCTCCCTGGCATCTTCAGCTAGGGAGTCCCCATATGTGAAGACTACATTCCTGCTTGTTCCTGGAGATAGCATAGTTACTCACCTGTAACAGGTGATCTCCGGGAACAGCAGGAATGTAGTCTTCACAACCCACCCACCTCCCCTAGGAGTTGTCTCTGTCTCTTTCCTCTCTCCTCTCTCCCTCTATCCTTTCACTCAACTACAAACTTAACTGAAGATGGACAGTTGGGAAGGCAGCGCGCATGTGCTGAGGGATGCTCCCAAAAGTGTTCCTATTGGATGCTGGGGAGCGTTCCCGCGCAGGCTCCGTCGGTACCAACGATACCCATATGTGAAGACTAAAATTCCTGCTGTTCCTGGAGATCACCTGTTGCACATTGTGTAAAGCGTAGTTACTCACCTGTATTTTTGTGAATTAAGTCGGCGAATGTTTTCTATTAAAGCCTTTAAGCTTTGGAATTCACTTCTTGTAAAATTGCAGCTTCTGATGGATACGGACAGCTCAAGACTTACTTATTTGGGCAAGCATATCTGTCTTCTAGTGGCTCGTATTGGCAGCAGATGACACTTCAATTAAGTAATTTAATTTAATTTTAGTTTAGTTGTGCAGATGTGTTCTTTGTACGCCGCCTAGGTTGTAGTGCGGAATCTAAATCTTTTAAAAATAAAAAAATAAACAAACTACTTTAGAGCTAAAATGGTGAATATGGAGGGGAAGTGATCAGAATTATTTGTAATTTTGGCTTTTATTAAGGATTCAGGAATTAGTCATTAAAGGCGTGTCTTTGGAACATGCCAGTAGGAAGTGAAATTTGAGATTATTGCATTTTCCAAAGGTCCCAACAATTTCTGCTCAGGAGTTGTTAGAGATGTTTGATTAATGTATTGAAGATTCCAGCTGAGTCATCACCTTCAGTCACCAGTGTGTTTTATTTGCCATCCGCTAAAGTCGGGCTCTTTGCAGGGCAGAAACAGTCACCTTTTAATGTCTTCAGATAGTTTGACATAACGGCCTTTTTGGAAAGGTGATTCAGAACTGCAGGTGGCTGCAACATTGCTAGTGACGTTTTTTCTCTGGAACCTGACTGCTTACTTAAAATGTTCTTTTTAAATGTAAAGATATTAAATTTATAGCCTGTAGTGTTAGCACATTTTCTGTTGTATTGAGGGTGACACACGAGAACCATTACCAACGATATTGCTGAGGCGGGAAAATGCTGCGCAAGTGCAAAAAGGAAGAATTAAAAACGCAGAAGACATCCCACTGCAAATGTCGTCATGATTGACATACCACTGAAAACAGGTGGGGGGGGGGGGGGAATCATTCATACCTTTTTTACTGTTAGGGATCTAGTTTCCATTTGTAAAGACCTTTTTTTCAGGGATTTATCCTTTAACAGACTGTCCTTCCTTTTTAATATAATTTTCTGTTAACATTTTTTATGGTAATACTGTATTCACAGATGTTTTGGGTATTTCGTTTTTCTGTTCCTTGCGCTCTCTCATGGTGAAAGTCACACAGATACCTCGTCGTTTTTATTGTTATGCTTTATATTTGGTAATTGTGCACATAATGCTTGCATGTTACTTATATTCGAATATTGTATGCATTAACATGTATTTTATTGCATCTTCCTGATATTCGTTTTAATGTCCTCTTTATACGTTTTTAATATGTTTTCTTGTGCTGTTTGTATTAGCAGTTTTTGTGTTTTTATATTTATGAACTGCATTTCTTTTAAGTTATCAACTGCATATATAATACATATTGATTTATGCGTTTATATGGATCGCTTTTATAAATGTTTAGGTTTTTATATTTACTTTATTTATTCATTCCCCATAGATTGGGAAGACTGGTCTGGTCTACCCTTTATACGTTGTTTTTTGTCTTCTTTGGTAATGTATTTTATTTTTATGCAATAATGAGGATTTTTTAATGTGTCTTATTTTTGGCTGGTTTATATTATATATTTATATTTTTATATTTTAATTTTATGTTTGTGTCTGTCTTTAGACCCCTGAAGAAGGCCTCAGGCCGAAACGTTTAAGTTGGGTTTGCTAATAGTCTTTTGGACACCCCTACTGTGTTTGGCCGTGGTCCTTGGCTTCCGCTTTTATCTACTGTATCCCTTGCGGAAGACCTTCTCTTGCTGTTTGACTACATCCTCTGGTAACAAATTCCAGAGTTTGATTACATGTTGAGTGAAAAAATATTTTCTCATATTAGTCTTAAACCGATTACACTGTAGCTTCATTGCATGTCCCCTAGTCTTTCTATATTTTGACGGCATAAACAATTGATCTACGTTTACCTGTTCCACTACATTTTGTTAATTTATAGATCTCTATCATATCTCCCCTCAGACATCTCTTTTCCAGGTTGAAGAGCCCACTCTTCATAGGTGTATCTTTCCATCCCCTTTACCATTTTGGTGACTCTTCTCTGTACCTTTTCTAATAATGCTATACCCTTTTTTAAGATACGGCAGCCAGAATTGCACACACTATTCAAGGTGCGGTCGCACCGTGGAATGATACAGAGGCATTTTAATATCATTAAATTTCATCTGCCATTTGGATGCCCAGTCTTCCAATTTATCAAGGTCCTCTTGCAACTTTTCACAATCCTCATGGGTTTTAACAATTTAGAATAATTTTGTCGTCTGCAAATTTAATTACCTCACTTGTTCCCATTTCCAGTTCATTTACGAATATATTAAAAAGCGGACCCAGCACAGATCCCTGCGGTACTCCGCTATTCACTTTTCCCCATTGGGAAAATTGTTCATTTAGCCCTACCCTCTTTCTATCTTTTAGCCAGTTCCTGATTTATGATGGTACACTGCCTCCTATCCCATGACTTTTTTAATTTTGCCAAGAACCTCTCACGAGGGACCTTGTCAAAGGCTTTCTGAAAATCCAGATATAGTATATCAACTGACTCACCTTTGTCTACCTGTTTATTCACACCTTCAAAAAAACAAAATGAGTTAGTAAGACAAGACCTTCCCATTGCTCCAGGTCAGCCTTAAGCTCTTTGGGTGTTTATATGTGTTGGTTTTTCCAACAGTTCGCACTAACCTTCAAAGACTTCTTGGATTCATTTTTCTCTTCCCACCATGTCCTGGGAGGCTTTTGACCATTCCATGAGCAGAAAACTTAATAACATTGTGAACTGTAGACATAAGACTTCCAAGGTCTTTGAGGTGGCCTTAAACCCCTTTGAAGTTTGATATTTGGTGGTGGTGGCTTTTTTGACAGTCTTCACCATTGTGAAAATGAAACCAGGAGTGAATGTGATTTATTTTAAACATTAGAGCCATCATTCATTGGTTGATTTCAAATCATGAGTACTGACAATTGATTACAGGTGTGTCTAATTTTACTGCAATGGAAATATGTTCTTTTTTTCTGTTCAAACTGATTTGTTTAAGGGTGCCAATAATTGTGTCGTAAATTTTAAAAAAGTAAAATAAAATTTAAAAAGACTAAAAGGTCCACACTCCAAAAGTATCCCATTAAATCAAGTAAGACCCAACTGATTAATCCTTCAATTTGACGTTAAACTCACAAAAATTCTTTTGAACTTTTTTTTGTGTGTGTTGGTTTGTCCTGAAAGGTACAATCTCTCTCCTGACAAACCCTCCTATTTTCTCCATATCTAGTTACAGGTTACCCTTTTTTTTTTTCAAAAAACGGTTTCCTTAAGTTCTATGGATGATTCTGTATGTGTTAATACTTCAAAATGGATACCTCCTGGACCAGTTGATCCCACAACATTGACTTTTCAACGGTTAGTTTTAGGAGATTTGCTGATGCTAGAGCATTCTTCCAAAAGGTCTCTTTCAAACATTTCATCACAGCAATACCAGGCACTGCGGCAATTGGGAGCAAGGCAGGATATAACAATCTGGAGAGCAGAGGGAGGAGTGATTATTGTTCAGGGTACAATTGATTATCAAAATACTCTTATGCAGCATTTGAAGGATTCTAAGTACTACATTTATTTATTTAAAGGGTATTTCTATCCCGCCTTATCCTTCAATCAAGGCGGTGTGCACAACAAACAATCAGTGGTAATGGAATGTGTGTGAGTGAGTTTATGTACAGTGAGGGTGCATGGGTGCAAGTGTGTTGATTAGTGTGATCTATTTACATGTGCTTTTTACAGTTATATACAAGGGTTTGCAGTTTCTGCAGTTTACTGTGGTTGATCTTCAATCGAGCCTGTGGTTCTGATCTGTGGTCGGTCTGAGTCTGTATGGTCTGGTTACTTGCTTGGGCCATAGTATTCGGTGAAGAGCAATGTCTTTAGGTGTTTTCGGAAGTCCTTTGGATCTTCAGTTGACCGTAGCTCATCTGGGAGTGTGTTCCATATTGTTGGAGTGATAGGGCTCTTTGTGTGGTGGATTTGCATGCTTTTGTGTAGTTGTTTGGGGTGTTGAGTGTATCAGCTGTGGTCTTTCTTCTAGGTCTGGTGCTTGCGTTGGGGAGTATGAGGGGTTGTAGGCTGAGTGCGGAGGTTTTTGTGTTTGATTCTGAAAATGTTTAGTATCATTTTGTATTTGATGCGGTGGCTGATTGGGAGCCAGTGAAGGTATTACATGGTATTACCGAGTGATCCTACTTTAGAATTAGAGGCTGAAATAAGAGAATATATAGCAGAGGCCTTATCAAGAGGCTGGATTACTAAAAAAAAACAAGCATGATTTTTTTTTATATAAAAAAAAATCCTCATATCCCTATTATGTATTTGGTACCTAAAGTGCACAAATCATTGAATATGCCTCCTGGGCGCCCCGTTGTTTCATGTGGGATTCTATCCTGGAACCAAATGTATCAGCTGTAAAAAGTTACAAATGTTGTAAGATGTTACCTGTTTTGTTCTGTTTGTTACTAATGAACCATTCTGTGTAAACCTCTGAGAACCTGAAAAGCGGTATATAAAAAATGTTAGTTAAATTTTGTGATAAGGCTGCAGAAACTTTAACTATGGGTGTATGATCATTTATTAAGGATTCATTTCATTTTATATGTTTATTACAACAGGTCACACTAAATTTACATTCAGCATGCTTGGTAACCATGGATGTTACACTGTATACAAATATAGATCAGCAGGAGGCTTTGGATGTCATTGCCCAATTTCAGTTGCCACTCCCATCTAGATTACCAAGACATTTTATTTTACATCTACAGTCAAACCTCGGTTTTCGTTCGTTTCGGTTTTCGACGTCTTTTCTGACTGAGATCTTGTCTCGGTTATCGTATATCGCCTCGGTTTTCGTCAAGAATGGTGAGCCAGTGCTGCCAGATCTGAAAACCTATACTGTACTGCAATACATACACCCTCGCGCTGGTCTGCCCGCCCAGTCCCGGCAGCACTACCCCCCCCCCCCCCGACTCACCGATCGCGTGTTGAGAAGCCAAAGTCAGCTGAGCAACATCCTCGAGCCAGAGATGCAAGGATTGCACAGAGGAAGGCCCCGATCTCTCCACCGCCTGCCTGTTCTCTGGAGCGCCCCCTCAGGCTCGGAGGTAGCAGGGTAGCTGTCAATGTAAGCAGGAGATGTTGCATGAATGTGGGAGGCAGTTCTTTCTCTTGCAGGGTACGCTTGCAAATTGCTGTTGAGACGGAGTCAGCGATCAGATTACAGTGCCGTACAGTACAATATCTGTGTGTTTGCTGTCCTGTGGACGATCGGGCAGGTGAGAGAAGTGACAGGAGCTGGGTGTCTGGAACGGATTAATTGAATTTACATTATTTCCTATGGGAAATATTGCTTCGGTTTTCGTATGTTTCGGTTTTAGTCAGACTTCTTAGAACGGATTAATCATTAAAACCGAGGTTTGACTGTAGTATGTATGGTTTTGTGCAGTAACTATTTTCTATATGATTCCACATTTTGTCTCCAGATTTTTGGGGTAGCTATGTGGGCAACAGTAGCCCCATCGGTGGCTACTCTCTACATGGCCTATTTTGAGAAGTCCTACATTTACAAATCGGTTTGGTTTTCTTATATTCCTTTTTGGACTTGTTTTTAGACATGTTTTTTTTTCTTTGGACAGGGTCTGAAACAGATCTTTCATTTATTTATTCACTCACTCACTTACACTTTTCTATAATGCCCCTTCCAGAGATCAGGAGTGGTTTACAGATAGCAGGTTATGTGAACTTTTTACATAGTGGTTTTACAGCAGAACAAGTTAACAATAACTATATACATATTTAACTATGGACAAGAAGCTTATATGGGCTTGTATGAGTAGGATATGGTGCTGAGTAGGGCCATTGTGTGTTAGGTTAGGTTGCTTGCAAGTTTGAGTTGATATTGTCATTTCTGTAGTGTGTGGTGAAGAGGTGTGTCTTGAGCTCTCTTCTAAACAGCTAGAGATCTTTGAGCAGATAGATAGTGGCAAGGAATTCCAGAGACTAGAGGCAGTATATATGAAAGCTCTGGAAATCGTGGTCCGTTTTGTTTTACAAATTGAGTGATGGATTACAGGAGAATGTTGTGTGTTTTTCCTTTCTGGATCTTGTATCTACGGGGTATGGAGGAGGGTTGAAAGGAAGGATGGTGCAATATTGTTAATCAGTTTAAAGATTGTCATCAGTATCTTGTAATTATGTGGGAGTCTTAACTGTTTAAGAAAAATTCAGTAGCAGTGCCAGCTATTTTTTAAAAAACCACTGGCACATTCTAGCATTGCATTCTTGTTTTCAATCACAACTAATGATTGCTTATCAGTGGGGGCGCAGTATTAGTGATTTTGTAGTATGCACAACAGCACCAGCAGATTGTATTAAATATAATCAGGACTTGGGTTATTTTCCATGTTCTAAATGTGATTTCTGTCAAAATACACTGATAGGACCAGAATGGTAGGATACATCTACAGACGTTGTTTACAAGGCTTGTCATAATACATCTTGTTTGACTTCATTTGTAGTATACCTATTCATTTGCCCTTGTCAACTCATATATGTAGGAAGAACGACCAGACTAATTAATTAAATCACGTCTTTAGGACATCGCAGTAGGATAAATACTAAAGTTCTTTGAGCTCCAGCAGTAGCTCATTGTGTTCAGCTGGGTCACTCCTTTCAAGAATTGAATTGGAGGCTAATAGATCATGTCCCCTTTAACCTGAGAGGAGGTGACTGGTTATCAAGATTACAATACCTAGAGCAATCGTGGATTTCTAAACTTCACACAATGACACTTCACAGATTAAATTCAGATATTGATTGGTGGAGCTTACTTTAACATCTTGGAACATTGTATACACATTGACAAACACAAATGGGACATTTAATTGGTTGGTGTATAGCCTGTTTATGATTGATAATATCTGATGCTATATTCACTCATCTTCTGACTTTTCACAGTTTTTGGGAAGAACATTCTTGGAGAGATGATGGGATGGTGAATCCGCTTGATGAAGGGCCTAGAATTGTCAGAGGCTCGAAACACAGTGCTATGTCATGCATGGATTTGAAAAATCTGCTTTGATCAATCAGCAGCCATAAGAAGAATATGATGGGCTGCTTCTTGCGCATGGACTTTTAAATTTTGTGAGATCATTAGAAAGGCAGCAGTCACAAGATAAAGGGTGGTGCTCCTAAAACACATCATTTTTTTTCCAATTGAAGTTCATTACAAAACAATAATTGAAACTGGGGATTTCGCAGTATGCGTTGTCCCTTAGGTTATTTCTAAAGACATTGGCATAGTGTGCTGTTAAAGAAAATAGAGTTTGTCAGAAAGATATTGTACCTTTCAAGACAGACAATCCAACATAAAACAATTCAAGAGAAAATTATTTTTATTTATTTTTTTATTTATTTTATACACATTTATATACCGCATCTTCCACAGATCAGTTGCGGTTTACAGAGAACAAAACTTAACACTTGACAACGCAAGTTGTTTTACAAGGAACGTCAATGTTAGTATAATTAACCGAATATAAATTTACAAGGAACGTCATAATATAATTCTAACAATGTGAACAGAACATAACAGAATAAACTATTTACAGATATATATATATATAGATGTGTATACACACATAAAAATATATATACATATACACACATACATACATATATATATACATATACATACATACATACATACACCTATGGGAGTAAAAGGGCATAAGATGTGGGGTCATCAAGGGGCGTAACTATAAGAGCTGTGTTGGGTGAAAGGATTTTAATTGGAACAGCCAGAAGCCTGTTTAGCCTTTATCTAAAGCAGGTGGGAGAGTCTCTGTGTTGTTATAGTATTTGGTGAACAGATGAGTTTTCAAATTCTTGCGGAGTTCCGTGATCTCGGTTAGTGTTCGTAGCTCCTCGGGGAGGGAATTCCAGATGGTGGGGGCTACGTGGGAAAATGCTCTGTGGTTTGTTGATTTGTGAGCTCTTGTGTAATCTTTTGGGGTTTTTAGTTTGTTTAATTGGCCTTTGTGTAGGTTTAGGTGGTTCTTTGTGTATTAGGTTGCATAGTGTGGTTGGAGCTAAATCGTATAAGGCTTTGAATGAAGTAATTATTATTTTGTAAATTATTCTGCTTTGAATTGGAAGCCAATGGAGGGAAGCTAGTATTGGTGTTATGTGTTGGAGTGATGCTATATTTTTGAATTTAAAGTCAAATTGTAGGATGTAATCAGTTGGGTCTGCCTTGATTTAATGGTGTAATCATGTCTTGACAACATCTGTCTTTATACTATATCTCCAGGAACAAGCAGGAATGCAGTCTTCACGTTTGGGTATCGTCGGTATTGACAGAGCTTGCTAAGGAACACTCCCCACCATTTACCAAGACATTATTTTATTATTGTAAACAGCTCTGATGCTTAGGCCTGAGTGGTATATCAGATGTAAAGAATGAATGAATAAATTAAAAAATGATCAAACAAGGCCTAAAGAATAGGGCTAAACAGTATGACTCACTGTTTGCCCCGGACTCTCAGTAGCTTCGGCATCATCAAGAATATATTGGCATTTTTAGATGTTTCCCAGGTCTCCAAAAAGTCCAAACATAAACTAAAGACTAAGTTCTCAGCATCAAAATCGGATATCGAGAATCAAGGTAAGCCCCTTTATTCATGAGATGCACTAAAAGGAGCATCCGATGCTGATTAGCCTGCTAAACAGCCCCGGCAGAAGGAGCAATCCTCCAAAGCCACATAGGGACTCCAGGATGCTCCCGAGGATGCCTTCTGGAGAGCTGATACCATACTCTGGGACGGTGGCACACAGCCCCGTACTCTAATCCACCCAGGCATCGGTGTCTTCCATTGATCAGCGTTTCTTAGCTATTGAGAGGATTTTGGTACCGCAGCAGCCAGGAGTGCTGCCAAAGACACAGACAGCCACAGCCAGTCAGGCACTGGCTTCTGACTTGGCACCAGGGCCTCTGCCTCCGATACCAGCCCTGGAACAGGTATTGATGGATGCACTCCCTACAATTCCTCCAATGAAATCTCTATCGGTGGGAGCCCTACCTCAGATTCCTCCATTGGAACTGGTAACCGTTGTCAGTACCCAGCCGGGTCCCAGTTCAAGTACCACACGGCCTATCCATTGACATCTAGCATCGCTATCAGCTTGAGATCATCGATACTTCGATTTCCTTTCTGAATCGGAGTCATTGTCTTATGACTCTGAAGCGACATCTGATATTCCCTCCGATCACTCTCCTCCTCGCAAGAGAGGTCGATCCCCGCCAGAGGACATTGTTCTTTCAGGACTTCATTGGGGACATGGCAATGGGTTTCCATATCGCTGTAGCATCAGAAATGGAACCAAGGGCTGAGGAGTTAGAAATCCTCCAATACAACTTGACCCCCAAAGAGGTGGCAATGTTACCAGTGCATCGGATCCTACAGGGTCTAATCCTAATTATGTGGGAGGACCTGCTAACTGTTCTGCTTATTAGTAAATGCCTCAATACTATGTAGAGTCCAACATGCCTGAGTTTTCAAAAGTCTCGAATACTGTACCACTCGGTAGAAAAATTGGCAATGCGGCGCATCAAGAGTTCTAAAACTCATTCACTGGTGCTGCCTGGCAAAGATGCCAGAGTTCTCAATGCTTTTGGATGTGTCTGGTTCCAGGCATGCATGCTTTCTTCTAGGATTACATCCTACACCCTCTACATGGGCATGTACCTCAAAGATGTCTTGAGGGATATAGGGAACTTTGCTCTTATTCTCCCAGATGACAAACGCGATGCTTACATGACTATAGTTGAGTGAGCTCAAAATACTTCATAGTTATGGACCAGGGCAGCCTTCGATACCTTTAAATCGACTAAATTGGCCTCTTGAAGGACACCCTAGAACCAAATGACTTTCGAACAGTCTTCCAGGCCATCATAATGCCCCACTTCGATTACGCCAATTCTATCCTACTTGGCCTCCCAAAAAGCTCGACGAATCCTTTACAGCTAGCTATGAACACCGCAGCAAGAACCCTATACGGAGCAGCTCGCAAAGACCACATTACCCCTATCCTGAAGAGCCTGCACTGGCTCCCCATACAACACCGGATCACATTCAAGATCTTAACCATGACATTTAAAGCAGTTCATAGAATCACCTCAATCACCTTGTCAGACCTGATACAACCCACCCCAGACAACAGACTCAGAAGAACCAAGTCCTACAATACCATTCTGCTCCCAAAAGCTATCACTAAATGTAACAAATCAACAAGTAGAAGGGCCTTTGCCTTGTTTGCACCCTCCAGCTGGAATTCTCTCCCAGCAGAAATCCGGGCCATAAACAACCTCACCAATTCAGAAAGGCCGTCAAACACTACCTATTTCAACAGCACTTCTGTAACTCTGACAACATTACCTAGACAGCAGTACACGACCCAACAGTCCCTCATCCCATAGCCGCCGAACTAATCTCTAATCTAACTTTCAAATACACAGAACCACCCCTTGCAGGGCTGGTACTACAAATCCATCTATGATGCAACCCTCTTTATGTAAATAGTGTATAAAGTTCACCTGTTATCCAAGTTGAAATTCCCTGTTATATGTAAGTTCAATGTCTGATTGTTCCACATTGTACAAACCTGTTCATTATAAACCGCGCTGATTCCGAATAGTGCGGTATAGAAAAACTAATAAATAAATAAATAAATAAATAGCAGAGCTGCTGCAATCTGCATAGGAGCTTGTAGGATGGCTTGTCTTCAGGCATCTAACCTCAAGCAGTGGGTTCAAGACAAATTAGCCATTATTCCTTGTTCTGGAGAAAACCTGTTTGGTAAGGGTTGGAGGAAAAAGGTAGGGGCACTTGAGGCAGATGATCTCATCCTTTAAAGACTTCAGACCCCTCTAGGAGGAAGGCTACATCAAAGTGTTTCTATATCAAGAAGAGATATTACTTATCAATCTCAGCAGCAGCAAAGGTCTCGGGGTCCACATTGGCCTAAAAAGGCCAAGGGCCCCAAACCCCAACCAGCTGCTCAGCCCCAGCCAGTACCTGTTTGACTCCTTCCTAGAGAGCATAGCTACTCTGCCTCTGCAAAGACCTCAGTCCCTGCACATAGGCAGGCTTTGTGCTTACGCCCACAGGTGACATCTCATTACATCCGAGAAGTGGACTTTCAAGATCATCCAAGGGGGCTATCTGCTTCACTTTCAGAGTTTACCCTCAACCACCTCCACAAGAGATTATCCTGCAAATCCTTTGCAGGCCAATCTCCTGTCTTCGGAGGTGGCCACCCTGTTAGCCCAAGGGGCAATCGAAAGAGTTCCTCCTGCCCAAGAAAGCAATGGCTTCTACTCGCCTTACTTTCTTCTCCCCAAGAAAACAGGAGGGTTCGGACCAATTCTAGATCTGAGGAATCTCAACAAATTTCTCGTTCGGGGAAAAGTTCAAAATGATTTCCCTCGGCGCTCTTCTGCCATTCCTTCAGAGGTACAACTGGCAATGTTCTGTAGACCTCAAGGAGGCTTACACTCTCTTCACAGACAGTACCAGTGCTTTTGAGTTCAGGAAATCCACTACCAGTATCTTGTGCTCCCTTTCGGGCTAGCTTCTGCACCCAGAGTATTTACAAAATGCATGGCAGTAGTCACAGCATACCTATGTACTTTGGGGGGTCTTTGTCTTCCCCTACTTAGATGACTGACTGATAGGGGAGAATCTCCAGAGCTCATAAAACAGTCACTTTCTCGCACCATCACGGTACTCCATAGTTTAGGTTTTGTGCTAAACTTTCCAAAGGCTCTCACCAGGTTCCATTTCAGCAAGTCGAGTTCATCAGAGTGCTTTTAGAAACTCTTCAGGGCCAAGCTTTCCTTCCTCAGGATCGCTCTGCTCGGCTCATTGAGCTGGCCCTCTCCATTTAAGGTCAAAGTGCTGTGACAGCTTGAGACATGTTGTGTCTTCTGGGACACACGGTCTTCATGATCCACGTCATCCCATATGCTCACCTGCACATGAAACAAGCCCAGTGGACCTTTCATGGTAATGGACTCAGACGACCAGGTGTGTCTCAGACAAAATTTGCATCACTTTGTCTTGTCAATTCCCTTCACTGGTGGTGTCTCCCTCCTCCCCCCCCCCTCCCCTAAAATCTTCTCTGAGGGTCACCTTTTCAGATGCCTTCACTTCAATGCACCCTAACGACGGATGCTTCCAGACTAGGATGGGGAGCACATCTGGACAGTTTCACTACACAGGGGCAGCGAACAGAGCAGGAATCTCAAATGCAAATCAATATCCTAGAGCAGCGATGGCGAACCTATGGCACGCGTGCCAGCTGTGGCACGCGAAGGCCTTGCAGCTGGCACGCGGGAAGGTCGCACATTAAAAAAAAAAAAAGCTGCCCGCTGCCGCCGCCGCGGCATGGAGTGTCCCGGGGGGATCCTTCTGCCCGCGGGACTCTCCCGGCGCTGCTCAGCCCCTCTCTGCCGGCTTGCAGAGACGCGAAGGGAGAGTCTCCCTCGGGTCGCTGTTAAGCCCGCAGGGGCTGATGGGAAATTTCCCATCAGCCCCTGCGGGCTTAAGAGAGACGCGAGGGAGACTCTCTCTCCCTTCGCGTCTCTGCAAGCCGGCAGAGAGGGGCTGAGCAGCGCCGGGAGAGTCCCGCCGGGCAGAGGGAGCACCGCGGGACACTCCATGCCGCGGCGGCGGCAGCGGGCAGCTTTTTTTTTTTTTTTATTGCCATGAGCCGAGGGAGGGGGGGTTAAGACTGGCACTGGGCTAGGGAGGGAGGGAGGGGGGTTAAGACTGGCAATGGGCTAGGGAGGGAGGGGGGGTTAAGACTGGCAATGGGCCTAGGGAGGGAGGGAGGGGTTGAGACTGGCAATGGGCTAGGGAGGGAGGGAGGGAGGTTAAGACTGGCAATGGGCTAGGGAGGGGGGGAGGGGGGTTTTAAGACTGGCAATGGGCTAGGGAGGGAGGGGGGGAGGGGGGTTGAGACTGGCAATGGGCTAGGGAGGGGGGAGGGGGTTGAGACTGGCAATGGGCTATAGTGAGGGAGGGAGGTTGAGACTGGCAATGGGCTAGGGAGGGAGGGAGGAGGGGGGTTGAGTGGCAATGGGCTGGGGAGGGGGGGGGGGGGTTTAAGACTGGCAGTGGGCTGGGGAGGGGGGTTAAGACGCAGTGGGCTATGGGGGGGAGTTTACTCTAGCAATGGGCTGTGGGGGGTTGTGGGCTGGCAGTGGGCTAGGTGCTGGGGAGGGCTGTCTGGAGGGGGGGTGGGGGGGGTTAGGACTGGTAATGGGCTATGGGGGGGGGGTTTAAGACTGGTAGTGGGCTGATGGGGGTGTAGAACTGATAATGGGTTATGGGGGGGGCTAGGACAGGAAATGGGCTGATGGGGAGGGGTTAGGACTTGAGGTGGGCTGATGTGGTTAGGACTGGTAATGGGCTGTGGGCTGATGGGGGGGTTTAGGACTGGCAAGGGGCTATGGGGGGCTGACTGGAACTGGGCTGTGGGGGGGTTAGGAGTGGTAAAGGGTGTGAGGGGGGGGCTTAAACTGACAATGGGGTGATGGGGGTTAGGACTGGAAGTTGATTGACGGGGGGCTAGGACTGGTAATGGGTTGGGGTGTTGCTAGGACTGGAAATGGGCTGAGTGGAAGGGGAGGCTTGAACTGCAAATAGCTGATGGGGAGGGGGCTTGGACTGGAAATGGGCTGTGAGGGAAGGGAGCTAGGACTGAAAATGGGCTGATGGAACAGCTAGGATCGGACTGGACATGGGCTGTTGGGGGGAGCTAAGATTGGAAATGGGCTGGGGTGGGGGCTTGAATTGAAATGGACTCATGGAGGGGCTAGAACTGGAAGTAGGCTCATGGGGGGGCTTGGACTGGAATTGGGCTGAGTGGAGGGGAGCTATGATTTGACATGGGCTGATGGTGGGGCTAGGAAATGAGTAGAAATGGGCTGATGGGGGGGCTAGGATTGAAAATGAGCAGATGAAGGGACTTGGACTGGAAATGGGCTGATGCAGGGACTAGAAGGGAATGGATGCTGGGTGAGACTGGAACTAGAAGGGAGCTAATGTTGGGGGAGGATTAGAATGGGATGGGGCTGGGAGAGTAAAATGGAGAGGGGAAAAATATTTTGTGTAGGAGGGATGAAAAATCTACAATTGGCCAGGTATTGGGAGAGTAATTGGGGATTGAGGATGGAGGGGTAAAATTTGTGTGGATGAAATAGGAATGAGGAAAGAGCAAAAGGAGAAAGATTAGTATGTTAAAGCAGATGTAGAGAGAGAGAGAGAATGGAAAAAAAAACTAGAAGAGAGAGAAGAAAGGACAAATGGACAGCAGACGATGGAGAGTTAGCAGAAAACATGAAGAAACCAGAAGAAGGTGGCTGGACCAATTGCAACTGAAAAAAAAATGCACAAAAGGTAGAAAGATATCTCTTTATTTTGAATTTATTAACTGGAATATGTCAGCTCTGGGAAATGTGCATCATTAACATCTGCGCTTTGTTTGGTACAAGAGGAAATTCCTATTTGACGTTGCCACTTGTTCTCTTTCCCCAGTATTCTCTGACATGTATGGGTTTAATATGTGCAGTGTTTGCCTTTTGATAGGTAGGGTATGGTGCTTTGTGAGTCCTGTAATGCTGTCAGGATACGGCGGGTTTGCTATGGGTTCTAAATGGGCAGCGTTTGTAGTAGTTCCTAATGTGCCTGGCGGTTGGCACTGGATTATAGTAATGTAGAAATCTTTTAGTCTTTCTTTATCCATACACTCATTAAGAGACATGTTTACTAAAAGTTAGTGTATGGTAACATTATGCAAATATTTATGCAAATAAGACCACTTATGCAAATGACGTGCTGGCACTTTGAGGAAATTCTTTGGTTTTGTGCGGCAGTTTGGGCACTCGGGCTCAAAAAGGTTAGCCATCACTGTCCTAGAGCTTTGTGCTCACATGAATGCGCTTCAACCCCAATTTTTGGGCAAACATGTCTTAGTTCAGACAAACAACCAACTGGCCATGTTCTATATGAACAAGCAGGGAGGCACGGGTTCTTATCCCCTCTGCCAAGAAACCCTTTGCCTCTGGTCCTTTGCCATTGCCCACCACATCCACCTCAGAGCGGTACATCTCCCAGGCAAACTCGTTGTCCTGGTTGACAGACTCAGCCATATCATACATCCACACGAGTGGACTCTGCATCAGGACATGTTCATGTTCATTTGTTTGCTTAACCGCCCTTCATTAGTAGGCAGAGCGGTTCACAATAAAAAGCATAAACAGAGTGGCACAAGGCCGGAAATTGGAAAGGAAATTACAATTCAAATAGATAAAGTGATAGAGACAAGAGCAGGTAGGGCAGAGGGAGGGAAGGAAGGACAGGGCTAGGGAGGGGGAAGGTCAAAGGCGAGGGAGAACAGGTAGGTTTTAAGGGAGCGTTTTGAAGGGTAGGGTAGTGGGGCTCAAGGCGGAGAGGGGGGGGAGGGAGTTCCATAGTGCAGGGCCTGCAAAGAAGAAGGCTGAGGAGCGTGTGGACTGGAGATGAGCGTGTGAAGGGGATGGTAGTGCAAGTCTGTTAAGGTGGAATGAACGAGGAGTGTGGCGTTGAGTGTGAAAATGGAGTAAGTCGGCCAGGTATTGAGGGGTACAAGTATGCAGTGCTTTGTGGGCTAGTATGAGAAGCTTGAATTGAATTCTGAAGAAGACGGGGAGCCAGTGAAGTCGGAGAAGAAGGGGGGTGACGTGGTCCCTAGAGGAGGAGTGGGTAACCAGACGGGCGGCGGTGTTTTGAATGCGTTGTAGCCGTGAGAGCTGCAGTTTAGAAATGCCAGAGAGGATGGAATTGGAGAAATCGACACGAGAAATAACAAGAGTGAGGAGCAGAGTGGTTAAAGCAGAGGGAGAGAGGAAGGGGCGAATAGCACGAATCTGACGAAGGTGAAAGAAAGAAAGTTTAGAGACGTGGGAGACATGTGCTGAGAAGGAGAGATCTGAGTCAAAAAGAACCCGAGATAACGAAAAGTGGTAACCAGTGGAACAGGTGCATTAGAAAAGGATGGGGCCAGGGGCGGGGCTGATGACCGTAGGAGAACCAGATGGCTATGGTTTTTGAAAGGTTAAGATGTAGACAATTTTGTGTTAACCAGTCGGAGACAGCAGCTAAACAGGCGTTCAACGGGGCTAAGTCGGGGGAGACAGAGGAGGTGTGGTGAAGGAGAATGTCGTCGGCGTAATAAAAAGCTGTAATTCCAAACTGTTGAATGAGTAGTGTGAGGGGAGTGAGAAAGAGATGTTGAAAAGGAGAGGAGCTAACGCCGAACCTTGAGGAACCCCACAGACTAGCGGAAAAGACTCAGAGGGGGAGTGGGACGAAGAGGAAGGGCTAACAGCAGCAGAGCGAGAGTAGAGAAAAGAGTGAAACCAACGTAACACAGTACCGCGGAGGCCGATATCATGCAAGCGAGACAGAAGAAGGGAGTGGTCGACCAGGTCAAAGGCAGCGGAAAGATCAAGTGCTACCGCCACCGAAATATCACCCCGGTCGTGAGCAGTGTGCAGGGAGTTAGTGAAAGCTAAAAGAACAGTCTCGACACTGTGTCCAGAGCGGAAGCCAGATTGGTGGAATCCAGGTGGTGAGTGAGTTGTGCAAAGACAATTTTCTCGAGTAATTTGGAGAGGAAAGGAAGGTTGGAAACTGGACGGTAGTTACTAGGATCAAGAGAGTCGAGAGTGGGTTTCTTAAGTATTGGACGGATGAGGGCGTGTTTCCAGGGAGTGGGAAAAGAGCCAGAGGAGAGACTGGAGTTCAGCATAGTTTGCAAGTAGGGAAGAAAAGATAGAGAGGGAACAAGTAACCAGGAGGATGGAATGGGGTCAAGAGAACAGAAAGTTTTGTTAGATGAGATGATAAGGTGGTGAAGTTCCACGGTGGAGGTTGGCACAAAAGAAGACCAAGTGTGAGATAGTGGAGAGGTAGGAGGGGGAGAAGCTGCTGGAGGAGGAGAGGAAAGAGGAGGGGGATGGAGGCCCTCAAGGCAGAAATCTTGTTGGAAAAAGCCGAGGCCAAGAGAGAAGGGGCAGGGAGAGGGTGAGCAGGTTGAGCTGGAGTAGAGGGGTGAAGGGAGGTGAGAAAGTTGAGCGTGGAGTACAAGTGACGTGTCTGATTGGGGGCAGCGGCGATAGCAGCAGAGAAGAACGAGGCCTTGGCGAGGTGAACCTGGGAGCGGTAGTAGGAGTGTTTGAGATTTGAAAAAAGAGAGAGAGGATGTTGATGGAGATTTACGCCAATGTCGTTTGGCTCTACGAAGTTGGGATCGGAGTAGGCGAAGACCAGGATGATACCAAGGGTGTGAGGGTAGACGGGTAGAGAGGCGCGGACGGAGGGGGGCAATGTGATCGAGGGCAGCGGAGAGAGAGGAGAACCAAGCAGAGGCTTGAGAGGTGGGAGACAAGGAGGGGAAGTCAACAGGGAGCAGGTCCGTGGCTGGGGGGAATTGCTGGGCTAGGGAGGGAGTGATGGAGCGGGAGAGAGGAGGGGATAGAAGGGACTGGCGGTACTCCAGAATGGTGACAGGAGACCGAGAGGCAGAAATGATCTGACCATGGAAGAGAAGAGGAGGACAGGTTGGAAGAGAGAGAGCGTGGAGGATGAGAGAGTCAGAAGGAGGTCTAGGGTATGGCCGGCAGAATGGGTAGGAAAAGAAACATGTTGAAGAGAGAGATCATGGAGGAGGGCAAGGAAAGCATGGTCCCTAGGAGAGGAGGGGGCATCAAGGTGCAAATTGAAATCACCCGCGATAAGGAGATGAGGAAAGAGTAAAGAGATCAGAGAGGGAGCGGAGTAGAGAGTCCCAAAGGTCGGGACGGAGAGCTGGGGGTGAGTAGATGAGAAGTACATGAGTTGGAGGTGTGGTATGTAGATGGAGGAGGAGGGCCTCAGGGTAAGAGAGGGAAGGTGGAAAGAGCTGAGTGAAAGCAAGGGAGGGGCCGAGAATAGCAGCCACCCTGCCACCCGCGTGGCCTATACGGGGGACAGAGGCTGCCGAAAATCCAGGAGGAAGACAACGGTTGAGGAGGGCATCCTCCCCTTCCTTCAACCACGTCTCAGTGAGAAGGGTCAGGTCAAAACAAGACTGGGAAATGAGATCCTGAACCAGTAGAGACTTAGATCTGAGAGAACGGCAGTTAATAAGGCCAATTTTGAAGGCAGCTGGGGAGAGGGCGGAGCCAGAAGAAGGAAATGAGAGGGTAGGAGAAAAGGAGGAGCAGAGGAGAAGATTGGTAAAACAGCGATAGCGCTGGCAGGGCCATGGGGGAGGACGGTGCCCCCAGTGTACCGGTATATGTGACATAGAGCGGGGAGGAGATGGGATAGAAGAGAGCGGTTGGTACCTGAGAAAGCCAATGAGGAGTGCAGGAGGTAAACGAAGGAGAAGTTATCGTGTTCCCGGATCCGGTCGTGGCAAAAAGGAGAAGGGCTGGAAGAAGACAACAAGGAACAAAGTTAAAGCAGCGTCCTGCGCTTCCGGAGTGGCCCCAAGGAGCGCACCTAAGGAGCACGTTGTGCTCCTTAGGCGCGCGCCGTAGGCGCTTCAGATTTATAGTAGGAGGTTTGAATACCTCTGCCAATACGGCCGCGGGAACGTGGTTCTGTCACTGTTGGGGGTGGAGTCGGGCAACCAGAGGAGACCAGGCAGCAGGAGCCGGATGGGCAGGCTCTGGGGATAAAACACAGGGGAAGGAAACACAGCAGTAAATGCAGCAGTAACATCAGAAACAAAGACAGAATCCACTATCATAGGTGCTTCAGATTTATAGTAGGAGGTTTGAATACCTCTGCCAATACGGCCGCGGGAACGCGGTTCCGTCACTGTTGGGGGTGGAGTCAGGCAACCAGAGGAGACCAGGCAGCAGGAGCCGGATGGGCAGGCTCTCTGCCAATATGGCCGCGGGAACACGGTTCCGTCACTGTTGGGGGTGGAGTCAGGCAACCAGAGGAGACCAGGCAGCAGGAGCCGGATGGGCAGGCTCTCTGCCAATACGGCCGCGGGAACGCGGTTCCGTCACTGTTGGGGGTGGAGTCAGGCAACCAGAGGAGACCAGGCAGCAGGAGCCGGATGGGCAGGCTCTCTGCCAATACGGCCGCGGGAACGCGGTTCCGTCACTGTTGGGGGTGGAGTCAGGCAACCAGAGGAGACCAGGCAGCAGGAGCCGGATGGGCAGGCTCTGGGGATAAAACACAGGGGAAGGAAACACAGCAGTAAATGCAGCAGTAACATCAGAAACAAAGACACAGCATCTTTTATCTTCAACATGTGGGGGACCCCCAGAATAGATCTATTCACCACTCCAGAGAATGCGTGTCTTCCACTTTTTTGCTCAAGGATTCCCTTCTGCCACATTCTGGTAGTGGATGCCTTTCTCCTTATTTATTTAACATTTTTTATATACCGCACTATTCATCATCAGTGCGGTTTACATTGAACAACAATATACCTGCCAATACATGACTGATCTAGGTTTACATATAACAGGGAAGATAAACTGGGTGTGAACTGGGGATAACTATCTACATAATTATACATAATTATATATACATTGAATAGGTTACATCAAGATTTGATATTTGACAAGAATACAGTGTTTTCACATTTTGATCCTTTGTTCTGGATTGCTGTTATGTGTAGGAGTTATCTGAGTGGGCGAGAGCCGTTTCTATTGTGTGTATGGTAGCCTGAAGTGCAAAGTGAATAAATAGTGCTTGATGGACTTTCTAAATTGGGTGATATCCCTGATTTATCTGATGTTTGGAGGTGGATTGTTCCAGCACTTGGGAGCATAGGACACAAAAGCTCTGTTAGTAGTTTGTTGTGTCCATTTTGTGGAGATACTAGGAGTAACTAGTGTGTTTTCTGCTACTAGTCTCCTGGGTCTGTTTGGTGTCAGGGTGATGAGATTTGAGATCGATGCAGGAGATAATTTATTAATAGCTTTGAATGTGATGAGGAGGGTTTTGTATGTTATTCTGCAGTTTATCGGAAGCCAGTGCAGATCGATCAGTATTGGTGTTATATGATCTCTTATAGAAGCTCCAGATAAGATGCGGGCTGCCGCGTTCATCGCCAGTTGAAGTGGATTTAGTGTATTCTTGGGGAGGCCATGAAGGATGATGATCGCATAGTCAAAATGTGGTGTGACTATTGCTTGGAAGACTGTACGGAAGTCCTTTGTCTCATCATTGGTTTCAGGTGTCGCAGTGTTTTTAGCTTGTAGTAAATTGACCTTACTGTGTTCTTTATGTGCTCTTTAAGATTGAGTTTTTGGTCGAGTATCACACCGAGGTACTTTATGGAGGCCTTGATTGGGAGTTCTGCATCTCTTACTATGAGGGTGGTTGGTGGAGAAAATTTGCTTGTTTCTTGTGGCTATGAGTACTTCGGTTTTCTTGAAGTTTATTCTCATGGTCTGATTGAGAAGCCAGTCGGTTATTGTGTTGAAACAGTTGATTAATGGAGAATAGTCAGGGTTTGATATATTGATCGGTGTGAATATTAGCACGTCATCCGCGTATAGTAGGCAGGATATACCGAAGTCTCTGGTGATTTGGCAGATTGGTTGCATGTATATATTAAAAAGCAACGCAGATAGAGATGAACCTTGAGGTACTCCCTGTTTCTGTTTGAAGGGTTCAGATGTAATGTTGCCTGTACGGACCTGTTGCCAGCGCTCATCTAAGTAAGATTTGCACCAGTTCCAGGCTTGGTTATGGATGCCTTTTTCATGAAGTCTAGCTAGCATAATCTTATGGTCGACTGAGTCGAATGCCGCTGATATGTCCAGAAAAATCATTGCAATGGCCTGCTTCATTAAACACAGGCCTGCTTTATGTATGCCTGCCACCCCCACTGATACCCAAAACTCTGTTCAAACTGCAATTCGACAGGGGCTTCATGATTCCAATAGTCCCTTATTTGTTCCCATCAACCGTGGTTTCCTCTGCTGCTTTGTCTAGCACAGACTCTACTGCTCAATTTGGGTCATGCCCCTGACCACCTCTCTCATGATCAGGGGCAACTCCTCCACCCCATTCCACAAGCCCTTTGTCTCATGGTGTGGCTGCTGAAGGCATGATCTTTGACCTCGATCTCCCTTTACTAGTTAGGGTCATCTTACTTGCTTCCTGCACACCATCTACCAGATGTTCTTAGGCCTTCAAATGATAATGGTTCACCCTTTGCACCCCACAGCAGATTAATCCTTCTAATTGCCCAGTAGAGCATCATCTACAATATCTTCTCCACTTGTCTTCTACCGTACTGTACTTGAGACTAACTCTGTTAGGCTGCAATGGCACGGATTTGAACTCTATCATAGGCCACTGGATAGGTATCCCATTTCCTCACACTCCTTGGTGCAACTATTCATGTGGGGTCTTCTGCTTTCCTAGTCACTGATCAAACCAGTGGCATGGGACCTCAACATGGTCCTAGCACAGCTTCTCAAAGCCCTGTTTTGAGCTTCAGGCTACTCTAAAACTCTCTTATCTTGGAAAGTCATCTTCCTCATTGCCCTCACCTTAGCTCATCGCATCAACAAGCTACAAGATTGATGGTGGATCCCCCCTACACTCGATTCCACCATGACAAGGTGGTTCTCCATGCCCATCTGCATTTCCTTCCAAAAGTAGTCTCAACTTTTCATCCCAACCAATTTATGATGCTTCTTTCCCCGACCGCATGCCTCGAGAGCTGAGGCAGTATTTCATACCTTGGATTGCAAGCATGCTTTTGCTTAATACTTGGACAGGAGCAAGGTTAGGAAATCCTCTCGATTTTATTTATTTTCTCTGACCCAAGACATTTAGGTCTTCCGGTGTCAAAACGCACCCTATCCAATTGGATTGTGGACTGCATTTCTTTTGCCTATGTTCAAGCAGGACTTTCTCAACAGTCACTTTACCACTCACAACATGAGGGTCATGGCAACCTCAGTTGCCAACCTCCATTCTGTCTTCATAGAGGAGATCTGCCAGGCAGCTACCTGGTCCTCTGTTCACACCTTTGCTGCTCACTACTGCTTTGATGAGGACTCCCAATGGAACGCTGTCTTTAGCATATTTTTGGGACGTACCTGTTACAGGTGAGTAACTATGCTTTCCTACTATTTTCATTTTTAATTGGTCTTGTTTTCTTTTGATTCTTTTATGTGTCATATGTGTGCACTTATCGTCCAAAACCATTTCACGGACTACTATTTATTGATTGGATGGATGGATAGATATATTGGACATTAAGGGGTTGACCTGCAAGGATGCCAGTAATGTTAACCTCAACTGTAGATACTTCAGTTCCATTAGTAATATCCTTACTCATTTGGATATTATTTTTGATACTCAAAACATTTTGTCTTTTGATGCCCAAGCCACTGCAGTCATTCATTCATCTTTTTACTTTCTGGAAGATACTCCATTAAGCTATTCTGCCCTTTGAAGCTCTGCATACTCTTATCCATGCTTTTTATTTATTTAGCCGTGCTTATATACCGCTTTTAACTGGGTCACAAGGTTTTATCACTTCTCAGATAGAGTACTGTAATTCCATTTACTGTGATATCAAAACTACTACTAATAGAAAATTTTTTCAACTAAGCCAGAATTTAGCTATATGTCTGACATGCCTCCAAATATAGTCATGTCATCCCCCACCTTTTTCGACATCACCGGTTACCTGTCCCTTATTGATTTCGGTCCAAGGTTTTGATCCTTGCACAGAAAGCTTATTATACAGGTCTCCCACTCTACCTCTCTGCTTTACTCGCACCATATTGCTTTAGCCATACTCTTTGCTTTCAGTACACTCTTGATTATTCGTCCTGTTTCTCATGCCCGATTGGAAGCATCGAGACACATGGCTTTTTATTTTCTGGCCCCTTTTATGGAGTTCTCCACCACTGGAAATCTGTGCTGAACCTTCACACAAGAAATTCAGAAGTCTGTTAGACACATTTTTTTGTCAGAGCCTTTTAGGCGTTACTGGGTTGGAGCTGGGGCAGGACCTGACCATTTCTTGTTTTTTATGTATTTTTCTGTTTTTATTTTTTCCTTATTTTCCTTTTATATTTTAGTAATGTAAACTGCTTTGGTATTAACAGTGGGAAAGCGGTATAATAAATTGTAAACATACTCAGTCAGAATATCAAATAGAGGTCCAAATATTCTTACAATGGTATCTTTTTAATTCTTTGTCATCCTGCTAGACTAGTCCAGACAAGATTGATGGAAACAAAGAACCAATGAAAAGCCCAGGTTTCAATGACATCATTCCTGTGCCTCTATCAGTCTCAACCAGCAGAGGTCTCTTCAGTATTTCTTTGTCTCCAGCAGTTGGTGGATGGATTTTCTGTTCTCTCTGAAGAAAAACTGAAGATTGAGAGGAAAAGATTGATTAAACACCTTGAGGGTGACACTCTCTCACTTAAGTGCAATGTGGAAGGCTCCACTAGTCTGCGATCTTTTCGGTAGCCATAGGATGAGAGAAAATTTTTGTTCAGCTCTACGCGCTTATCATAAGATCCTGTTGAGCAGCCAGAAATTGGGAAGATCTGAAAGATTACAGCAGCCTCACACAACCTCAGCACCCCCTCACTCCTCCTTTGTCCCCCCTGCTGTCTCCCAAAGATTGCAGAAGGTTCTCAGAAGGCTGTATCTGCCAGCCACCTTAAATGCAGTGCTATAAAAGCCAATGAAACAGTATCGGGGAAGTAGAGCTGAGCCCGGCATGGATCCTCTGCCTGGGGCTTTCAGGAGGTAAGAGTACAGAGTCTTGAGCTTGTCATTTTCCTTGTTGGGGGCTCCCGATTCAGTCTGTATGGGGGACAATTCGGGATAGACCGCTGATGACCATTAGCACAATGTGGAGGTTTCCTACATTATCTGCATGCAGTAGTAGCATTTTCTCCTGTTGTGCGCCTGGCAGTCACGTGGTCTGTATACATGTTGTGCCCAAGCGGCTCCAACACATGTTCCTACCCTAGTGCTTATAATGCATGCCACAGTAAGAGCGTTAACACACACCTTGGAGCCACTGTGGCCTTTTCACTCGCTGTTGTGATGCTTGCCTTAACTTTCTCTCCTTCCAGGAAACATTGTTTGGCCTGTCAAGCGAAGTGCCTCTTAATCAGATTCTGGACTCTGCTTTTCTTGCATGGCTGCTTCTGAATCATCTCTAGAGGGCCTGATTTTTTTCCCCCCCACCCCCCCCCTCTGAGCCAGCGAATGCACCTAGTGTGGCCTTGCCTGCCTGCCTGCCTCAGGGCAGGAGATGATGGATGACACTATGGGTAAGGATATCCAGCCAGCCGGAGGACTCCTTGTCCTCTAGGGGCTGTGCAGTAGCTGTGCCTTCTGGTGTTGGTGGGCTCATTTCTGCAAGGAGAGCTTGTGGCCTCTGGATTGTCCTCCCCAGAATTCTTTTCTTTTTTGCAGCAGACCCTTCTGGCATGGAAATTCAGACCCTGTGGCCTTTGGGTGTCCCTGAATGCAGTCTCATTTGGGGCAGGTGGAGAATGGAAGTCCTGTTTTGTTTGCCTTTTGGCTAAGCATTCCCTCTGTGGCGTGCCCCCCCCCCCCCCTGGAGGTGGAGGTGGAGAGCAGCTGAGGGGGAGTCTGATATTTTGACTATGACTTGGATTCAGATGGCATGGTACTGGGCTCTGATGTGGATGAAGTACTCTCTCTCACCTTTAGAAGATTGAGGATGCCGGTCTGATCCACCTATTTTGGGAGGAGGAGCTGGTGGCGTTGATTGCCAAGGACTCATATGACTTGAACTTGACAGATGCTTCCAGCCTGGAGCAGGAGCTTGAATGTATGCCTGATCTTTCAATGTGTGCGAAAATCCACTACTTCCCATTCCCAGATGTGATCAGGATATGATCCAGCCAGAGTAGGACTCGCAACTCCTGCCTACGGGGTTACTAGTGTGTAAGAGTCCCAGAGAAAGAGTGCGTTGATTGATTTGGTATTCTCAAGGTGGATATGCAGGTTACGGCAGTTACCAGACGGACCACCTTTCCTGTGCAAGGCAGATTGGCCTTAAAGGATTTTCTGGACTATAAGGTGTATTTGTGTTGAAGAGCCAGTTCGCCATGGCGGCTGCTATTCTGCAGCTGGCAGTCTGTGCCATCCTGAGTTCTTGAGCCCTGCTCCAGTGGATTCAGTCTCTTATGCCGGATGATACTACTCCTTCTTTTGGAGCCAGCTACGGCCTTCCTTTTTGATGCCATGTATGATCTGGTATGTTTGGCGGCCAGGAATAGTGCCCTGATGATGGCGTCACAATGTTAGATTTTGGCTCTGGCATTGGGCAGTGAATCCATCTTCCAAAGCCCGGTTGGCCCATCTGGCTTTTAGTGGGAAGCTTCTTTTTGGAGCTGATTTGGAGAAGCTGGTGAAGGAACTGGGTGAGATGAAATCTTGCCACCTTCAGACAGGTCCAGGGAGCCTTTTGGAATGGACTGGTGCCCCTTTCTTATCCGTCTTCACCTGTCTACCGAGGGTGTGCTGGCCAGATCCCCAGGGGTCTTGGAACTTCTGTCATTACTGACCTTGAAAATGTTTCTTCCCCCTCTTCTCCTGAGCTTTGGGCTCATTCTCAGTCCTTTCTTGGAGTGCGTGGGCCCAGGGACTCTTTCCCTCCTGGGTTGTGCAGTGAAGGTTTGGAGGCCCATTCCCTGGTTCCTCCGGATGGAGGCAGGCTTCGCCTTTTCTTTCAGGAATGGGTCCGAGTTACCAAGGATAGCTGGGTGCTAGGCACCATTCAGTTTGGCTATGTCTTGAAATTCAGAGTTGTTTCTGGATGCCTTCATCTCAACCTGTGGGTCTGCAATCCAAAAGTGCTGCTGTCTGGACCACCTTTTACAATTTGCTGTGTCTAAAGGCAGTGGTGCCCTTCCTGATCAAGCAGGGCAAGGACAGCTACTCCATCTGTTTCATGGTGCCCAAAAAGGATGGTTCCTTTTGGCCCATTCTGGACCTCAAGGAGATCAACAAGCACTTGTGCATCCTGCGCTTCCAGATGGAAACCTTGCGCTCCGACCGAGGGGAGTTCTTGTTTTTCTCTGGATCTGGCTGAGGTGTATTGTCATGTCCAATCCAATGCTGTGCTTGGCTTTCACTATCAGTTTGCTGCCCTCTCTTTTGGGCTATCCACCACCCCTAGGATGTTCTCCATGGTCATGGAGGTGGCAGCAGTGGTGCTGAGGGATCTGTGTCCATCCATATCTGGACATCTCGCTCATCTGGGCTAATTACCTTTCAGAAGCATCTTGAATGGTATCCTTTTTGGAAAGCCTCATCTGCTTGGTCATTCAGGGAAAGAGACAGCTGTTGCCTTCCCAGTCCCTGGAGTTTCTGGGAACACGTTTTGATCCTTGAGTGGGCAGGATTTTCCTGCCAGAGGAGAAAGTAAAAGAGCTGGATTGCCTGGTGCTGTGCTCCCAGAGTCTGGGGATTATCTTCAATTTCTCAGATTGATTTCAGTGACCACAGAGATGGTGCCATGGGCATGTGCTCACATGCGAGTGCTCCAGCAGTCCTTGCTGGCTTGGTAGTCCCCGAGCTCTCGGGCATTTGAGTACAGGCTGCTGCTCCCTTTGATGGTGAAGTCCAGCCTGCATTGGTGGCCGTAGTCCTGTCATCTGAGGAAGGGTGTGCCATTGGATGATTTCTCCTGAATCCTCTTGACAATGGATGGTAGTCTCTGGACTGGGGAGCCCATTGCCAAGACCATATGGCCCAGGACCATTGGAACTGTAGGAAAGATGTGGCCCTACTGCTGCTGCTGCTGCTACTACTACAACTACAACTGAATATTTGTATAGTGCTACAAGACGTATGCATCGCTGTACAAATGCATGTAAAAGACGGTCCTTGCTCATTAGAGCTTACGATCTTGTCAAGACGGACAACACAGTAAGATGTAGACATGGGATACATCTAGGGGGAATGGTAAGAAAACACGAAGGAGATCAGGTGAGTCAAGATACGAAAGCGACAGTGAAGAGATGAGTTTTTTTTCAGCCTTGATTTGAAACGGGTCGGAGAAGGCGCCTGATGTACATACTCAGTTTTTTCAGGCATAAGTAGCAGCAAGGTGAAAAGAGTAAAGTCTGGAGTTAGAAATAAAAGAGAAGGGCACAGCTAGGTGATTTGCCAGAAGAGCGGAGTCCATCAAACACCTCAAGGTGAGTGCCATCAGGTTGGCTCGTCTGTGTTTCCGACCCCTGGTCGAGGGCTGGGTGGTTTGAGAGTTTTCAGACAACACCAAGGTGGTGGCTTATGTCAGTTGGCAAAGTGCATGAGGAGTGCTGGGGTTAACTCTGGTGTTGGCTCTCCTTTTTGCGTGGGTGGAGAAGAACCTCTAGCCTTGTCTGCTCAGCACATTGCTGGGGTGGGCATGTGGATGTGGATGTGGACTTCCTTAACTGGTATCTTCTGGATCCTGGAGAGAGTGGGAGTTGTCAGGCATTTCAGTTGATTTTGTGCCGCTGAGGTCACCCAAAATGGATCTGATGGTGACCTGCTCCAGTGCCAAAGTTTGCTGCTGCTTCAGTCACCACATGGAGAAGGGGTCCAAGAGCGTCGAGGCCTTGGCAAAGTCAGCATCTGCTCTGTGTTTCCTCCATACACCTCTTGGGATGTGTGAATCGGCGTATAGAACACCGCCTGGGCAGGATTGTCCTTGTGTCTGAGGAGAGCATGTTCAGAGATCTGATGGGGCTCCTGCAAGCACTGCCTCTTTTAATCTCCTGTCTCAGGGCCTATTGCAGCAGGGATTGATTGTCCTGGAAGATCTGGCTCCCTTCTTGCTTATGGCTTGGCTCCTGTAAGGAGACGGTTGGTGATTACAGACCACTCTCTGGTGGTGGTTTTCCACTCTGCTTAGAGCATGGAGGAGGTCTACCAAGCTAGCATACGTGCAGGTCTGGTTCCTCTTTGAGCGATGGTGTGGCGCTTGGCAGTTAGCTCCTGAGGCAGCCAAGATGCCTTCTCTGTTTGTTGGTTTCTTCTACAGGATGGCCTGAAGAAGGGCCTTTCTCTTAGCTCCCCGAAAGTTCAGATGGCAGCTTTGACCTGTTTCCAAGGTCCAGTGGCTGGTAAGTTTCTAGCCTTTCATCCAGATATCTCGCACTTTCTCCAGGGAGTTCTGTGTCTGCATTCTACCCTCCAGTCTGTGTTCCCTTCTGGGATCAGTCTGGTGCTTAGGGCTCTGATGTCGGTGCCCCTTGAGCCATTGAAGCACGTTATTTTGAAGGATTTGATGCTCAAGACAGTTGTCTTGGTCATGATTTGTTCCGCAAGATGGATTTCAAAGCTGCAGGCTCTCCCTCTGTGTTGTGTGTGTGTGTGTGTGGGAAGCTGCAGTTTAGTGGTGCAAGGAACTCTGCCAGGCTTGTCTTCCTCGAGGAAAGTCTGCGGAGCTGAAGTCATGCTCTATCAGCAGCCCCAACCCCCTCCCCTCCCTCCTGGTACCTGTACAAATAAGCAGGAGCACTGCCCATGCACTCCTGCTCTTCCCCACCATCTTGAAAAATGGGGGTGCTTGGCCCCGTGCGGTGCTTCCTGGGATTCACTAGGCGGTGTTAGACTTCCATATAAGGCATATTCTACCTTATGTGGCAGTCTGATGGAAACGTGCTTGACAATAATTAGTCAGGCAAGGTGAGTTTCTTTCAGCTCTGGATCTCATCGAGGCATATCTGCATATTCCCATTCGACCGGAACATCAACAGTACTTGTGGTTTGCAGTTCCCATGGAGTATTTTCAGTTCAGGGCATTGCCATTTGGCCTGACTACCATGCTGTGGACCTTTTTACCAAGGTTATGGCAGCTCTGTGGCTCAACAATCTTGTGTATAAGGGTAGAAGGTCCCAGGTTCAAGACCTGGCTGCAGTTCATGTAGCCTGAAAAGGGGTACTTCCTTTTTTAAAATTTTAGAAAGTGCTTCTTTTTTGGGTGATATATTTTTATGGAAGGGCAGACTAGATAGGCCATGTGGTCTTTCTGCCATCATTTTTCTATGTAATGGTCATGGTAGCAGTAGCCCTGAGGAAAGAGGGCATCCTGGTGCATCCTTACTAGGACGATTGGTTGATCAGGGCAAAGTCGGAGGCAGAGAGCCTAACTGCCACGCGTCAGCTGGTGGATTTCCTCAACAGCCTGAGTTGGGTAGTCAACCAAGCTTGAGCCAACCCAGAATCTGATCTATCTGGGGGCATGCTTAAACACCAGCATGGGCTTCGTCTTCCTATTGGTCGAGTGGACAATGAAACTTCAAGCAAAAGTACGGAGTTCCTCACCATGAGGGCACCCTTGGCATGATTCTACTTCCAACTCCTGGGGTTCATGGCGGCAGCCTTGGACATGGTACCATGGGTGCATACTCAGATGAGGCCTCTTCAGCATGCTTCTCTGCAGCACCATCTGCTGTCGAAGAAGCTGGTCTGCCCACTGGACATGAGGCTGTGACTTTCCTGGTGGCTGCGCCCGGAGCATTTGGCAGTGGTAGTGCTACTGGAGCCTCTGGATTGGATTCTGGTGACAACCGATGCAAGCCTCATGGGGTGGGGGGCACATTGCGAGTCACAGGTGACACAGGGATGCTGGTCTCTGGAGGGGAGAGTGCATGGTCCATCAATCGACTGGAGATGAGAGCAGTGTTTCTAGCTCTCCAGTTTTTCCGTCCTCTGAGCTACCAGAGAGCAGTACAAGTCTGCTTTGACAATGCAACCACAGTGGCATAGATCAATCACCAGGGGTATATGGGCAGTGCAACCTTGGTGGCAGAAATTCAGCCACTTCTGCTGTGGGTAGAGGAGAATCTTTTGGCACTCTCGGCTGCGCACGTGGCAGGAAGAGAAAACATGCAAGCAGATTTTCTCAGCCATCACAGGTTGGACCCTGGAGAATGGGAACTGAATGCAGCAGTGTTTCACACTATCATGAGCTGCTAGGGTGTGCTGGTCATGGATCTGATAACCTCTGCCTTGAATGCCAAGGCGAGGCGGATCTTCAGCAGACACAGGGAACACATGTCCGAAGGGTTCGACGCTTTGGCTCACAGAGGGTCTGCTGTATGTATTTTCTCCATTGCCTCTCAAGGTCAGCTCCTCCAATGCATAGAGGCCCACTGCAGATGGATGATCCTCATTGCTTCCAAATGGGCCTTCAGGCCATGGTATGCCCTCAGGCTGCAGATAAGTGGGTTCATGGTGCCTTCCGAACAGTCAATCTGCTCTTGCAGGGGCCGATTCTCATGCTGCAGGTGGATCGATTCTTGCATACAGCTTGACTCTTGAAAGAGTGAGGCATAAGAGCTTTTCAGGGTTGGTGGTAGCTACCTTGTTAAAGGTCCATAAATGCTCTACCTTTGTCCTATGTCAGGTTCTGGCGAAAGTTTGAAGATTGGTGTGAGGATCACGGGCACTGAGCTTTTTCTTCCTTGCTCCATGATATTCTGGCTTTTTTTTTTTTTTTTTTTTTTAACAGGCAGGGCTAGCCAAGGGGATAGTTTTTGAACTTGTTGCGAGTTCAAGTTGTGGCCCTCACATGTTACAGGGGGCGCATGCAGTGTTTTCTCTTTGGCAGCTCACCCAGACGTGGTCCATTTTCTCTGAGCGATCAAGCAAGTTCTGTTGCCAGTGCAGACTATAATTCCTCCATGGGATCGCAACCTAGTTCTGTCTTTTTTTTTTTTTTGTTGTTTTTTTTAATGAATGCACCCTTTGAGCCTCTGGCTTGGAGTTCCCTAAAAGACCTCATGCTTTATATGGTCTTCTTAGTGGCTATTTGTTTGGCTCGTCAGATCTCCGAGCTTCAGTCACTATCTTGCAAGGAGCCCTTCCTCATTTATGTCCAAGGAAAAGGTGGTTTTGAGAACGGTTCCATCCTTTTTAACCAAGGTGGTATCTATTTTATTTATTTAACAGTTTCTTCTATACCGCCCCTTCCAGAGATCAAGGGCGGTTTACATTGAACAGTTAACAAAATTTTGTATACATCTGTATACTTTACATGGAACATGCTTTTAACTATATACAGGTAATAATATGTAAAACATAACCGAACTAAATTAAAATGGTTATTTACAAGAGCAACAGATTGGGTAAGACTTTTGCGTGTTGGGTGAATTGTAAGTAGTGTAAGGTTTTCTTGTGTTAGTCGTTTGTCCTCTCTTGAGTGCTGTGGATGTGTTTTTGTGATTGTTGGGGAGAGGTTCTCTCTTGATAGGGGATTGTAAAATGGTTTGTGAAGAGGTAGGTTTTAAGTTCTTTTTTTGAATTGGTGAAGGTCTTTTATCATGCGAAGGGTTAGTGGTAGATCGTTCCAGAGAGTGGGGGCAGCGAAGGAGAAGGCCCTATCACTTGTAGTTGCTTTAGTTTTTCTGAAGGTTGTTCTTATGTTGAGGGAATGGGTTGCGTTTTGTCTGCGCATTCTAGTTTCTGATGGGGGGTGTATTAGGGTAGACAAATGTGAGGGAGAGATGTTATTAAGGAGTTTGAAGGTAGTTAGGAGGATTTTATATTTTATTCGGCTACTTATAGGGAGCCAATGCAAGTCTAACAGTATTGGGGTCACATGGTCTGTTAGTTTAGCTTTTGTGATCATCTTGGCGCATATGTTTTGGGCTCTTTGTAGTAGGTAGATGCTCTTTAGCGATAATCCATTTAGGAGACTATTACAATAGTCGAAGTGGGGGTGATGAGGGTATTGACTACTGATCTAAAATCATGTGTGTCAAGTAGGGGTCTTAGGTGTGTTATTGTTTTGAGTTTATAGAATATCGTTTTTACTGTCTGTTTTATGTGAGGAAGCATGGTGAGTGAGTGGTCTAATATTAGTCCCAGGTACTTTACCTCCTTTTAAACAGGTATAGGTGTTTTGTTGATTGAGATTGTTGCTGGGTAATTGTAGTCGGCGTCTGGCTTTCTCGTTATGAACATTGCTTCTGTCTTTTTAAGGTTGATGCTTAGATAGTTGTCTTCAAGCCATGTGTAGTGGTCTCATTCATGCATGTGAGTAAGTTGTCATAGTTGGGGTTGTTAGGGTTTATGGGGATGGCGAGCATAATGTCGTCCGCGTATATAAAATGGTTGATTTTGTGTTTTTTGAATATATTTGTAATGGGTTGTAGGTACAGGTTGAAAAGGAGGGCGGAGAGGGCTGAGCCTTGGGGGATACCCTGACCTTGAGGGAAAGTGTTTTTTTTTTTTTTTCTGATGTTTCTTGACCCATTTGCACCCGTATTAATCTATGTGAGATGTATGACTTGAACCATTCAAGGTATCGTGTTTTCAAGTTATCGTGTTTTCACCTTAACCAGACGGTGATTTTCCCAGTTTTTTTCAGCTTGGTGGGCTCCGAGGGGGGATCGTCAACTGCATGTGCTGGATTTGCATAAAGTGTTACGTTGCTATCTTAAGCGCACAAATTCTTTTTGGGAAACAGATCATTTGTTCATTTTGTATGGAGGTCCACACACAGGTGAAGCGGCTTCCAAGGCCTTGTTGGCTCACTGGGTGAAGGAAGCGATTCCCTCTGCCTATGTGTTAAGGAGCAAACCTGTGCCGGAAGGTCTTAAGTTGCATTTGACAAGGTCGCAAGCAGCTTCTTGGGTGGAGCATGGTCTCTTGCATACTTTCATGCATCTTTATCGTCTGGATGTACAAGCTTCTTAGGATGTGCGGTTCAGGGCCAGTGTGCTGCAAGCCAGACTTGCAGGTCCCTCCCATGAATGAAGATTGCTCTGGTATATCCCATACATACTGGATTGGACTGGAGAGGCGGTAAGGAAGGTGAAATTAGACCTTACGTGCTAATTGTCTTTCCTTGAGTCCCTTCAGTCAGTCATCGCTTCCTTCTTTGGGGGCCCTTATCTGGGCATGGGTCAGTGTAATGGCAAGTATGATCTCGTCATCCTGGTACATTCTCACTCTGTAAATGGTTCTGTATTAGCTCAGTGAACCAGGTCATTACTAAGGTTTCATGCTTTTTATTGCCTTGATATGCTTTCTTTGGAGTCTGCATTGTCAACAGGATACTGATTTCTGGATCCTAAGGAGGACATTCTTCTACTGTGACATTAGAAATCTGACATGCTCAGTCTCCAGCTGCTAGTGGAAGGAGATAACCTACATGGACTAGACTGGAGGGACTCGAGGAAAGACAATTAGCAGGTAAGGTCTAATTTCACCATTTTACTTACCAGTTAATGTCCATTCCTTGAGTCTTGCTAGCCCAGTCCATGGCACGCCCCTGTAACTGTATTTGCTCTGTTCTTCTGCTGCAGTACCCTTGGGTCTACTGTGGATTTTATACTTGGCTCTGCAGGTTCATCTTCTACTGATAGCCTTTGTTTTCCTGTACATAGTTCTCTCCTGTTGATTACTCATTTTTGCCCATGATTGAGGTTGTGTGAGGCTTGTCATGTTCTCCCATATGCTTTGGGACAGATACTGAAGAGATCTCTGGTGGCTGAGGCGAATAGAGGCATAGGAGTGATGTCATTGAAACCTGGACTTTTTATTGGTTCTTTGTCTCCACCAATCTGCTGGTAGGGGAACACAATCCACTTGTCTGAACTGGTCTAGCAGGACTTGAGGAAAGGACATTAACTGATAAGTAAAATGTCACCATATTCTTCCTCCCCTCCTCATCCCCTTCCCAAGAATCTGAAGCATCCAAACTAGAGACATAGGAGTACAAATATATTGCATTTTGCCTATAGAAGGAACGGATAACCGTTTTCAAAATTCCTAATAGGCTTATTAACAATATTCCCTACATTAGCAGCCACCCCTATAGTGTTCAACCTGGTGCTACCCAGTGTAACTTAAGGTTTCTATCTCTCCTGAGTGCTGTTAATTCTGTCTTCACATATACCTTCCCCATTCTCCTGAGGAAGGCAGCCTCAATTGGGGCCTTCTATTTTTCATAGCATGCAATAGATAAGTGCAAAGCCTTCTAACCATCTGTTAATAGGAAAACTCCAAGGAGGTTTAAAGCATTGGAAATGCCAGTGATATCTCCAATTAACTTCTGTATCTTCTCCCCAGTACAAAACAATTTTTGGATACGCCCACCAAATGTGGATAAAGGAACTCTTAGCATCACTTAACCGCCAACTTGCTCACTAATATTAGCATATATTTTATGACATTTGACAAGGGTGTGATGCTATCTAATCCTTTGGTCCACATGTTTTATGTAGTCTTCCATTGGTCCATGTCCAACAATATCCTTCTCTCAGCTCAATAGAAATTTAGGCTGTGTCCTAAGGGGGGTGGATTAATAAAGGAATACAATTTAATATCAACCCTATGGGATCTCTCATTTTGCTATAGAGGCATTCAAAGTCTTTCTCTGTTTAAAAAAAATCTTAGTGTCTTACTTTCAATTTAGACATTACATTAGTAATATTTGAATTTTATAAAAATATAAGATATGCCATACTGGGTCATACCAAGGGTCCAACAGTCACACGTACCTGGATTTAGGAGCTCAGTTTTGTTTTGGAATATCAAGCCCTTAATATTTACCATCTTCTCTGAAGCAGGTGCAGATATGTGTGCAAGACTCTTAAGAATAAGAAGCCGTGTGTGCATTTTCTCTCCTTGACCTTATCCTGCTTGCTTCCTACATCTGAACTTAAGAAAAACCCTGCTGAGTCAGATCAAGGTCTATTGAACCCAGCATCCTGTCTGACAGTGCCCAGCCCCATTAACAAGCATTTGACATATACCATTGAACAGTGTGGACACTTAAATGCCTTCTGTACCTGAATGTAACTTGCCTTGAATTCCTGAAAAAAGACGAGATAAATCCTATTCTCTTCTATCCATAGGGGAAAGGAGACATTGTTCAAAGGGGCTGTTTACGTGCATAAAGAGCTTTGAGAACTGTGCACTGGGTATTAAGCTTTTCTTCCTTTTGTCTCTGTTGCAGGCAATTCCATTGGCTTTATGATGGGGACTCTGGTTCACAGCTTGACTCGGTTGCTGCAGGACTGTGGTGAGTGAGAGTGTAATTTTCACTTCTTGTAGAATCCCCTTTCATATATTTCTTGTTTGACAATCGAGCGACTTTAAGTAAAATAAAATAAACTAAAATTCATAATACAAAAATACATTATAACAGACTTAATTTCCACTTGAAGTTTAATAGATCCAAGCAAATGACATCTAATAGGGCTTTCTCCTTTATGGCACCACAACTATGGAATTCTATTCCTAGTGATTTAAGAAATGAGTATGATATCAAAGATTTTCGAAAGTCCCTTAAAACGTACCTATTCATCGAAGCATATGGCAACTAATCTAATTCCAATAGAACAAAATGTTTTAACCCTTTGAATTTCAATTTTCCTATATTTAAATTATTTTAACATTTTGTAAGATTGCAGTTATTTGTTTAATGTAATTGTAATGAATTATGAAATGTAATTTTGCTGTAGTTTATGCATAATTTAATGTAATGTACTGTAGTTTACTGTAATGTACTATCTTGTTGTCTCCCCCCTTGATGTAGTTCCTCTGTCTTGTTGACCACTTTGATTGAAGGATAAGGTGGTATATAAAACTGATTAAATAAATAAATAAATTATAGTAAAAATATATTCACGTTGTCAGCAAAAATAACGAGCTGAGAAATGTACATTTGCAGTGCCACACAATGGCATGTTTCCTCCATTTGCAGAATGAGGTAACTGGAGGATGCATGTAAGTGTGTCATGAGGGGGTGTTGAGAGGGAGAGTGCACACATGTCATGAGGGGTGCTCGGGGGTGGGGGGTGCATGCATGCATATGCTGCAGGAGCCATTGGGGAGTGCGTGCATGTGTCATGAGGGTTTTCCATCTACCCCCTTCAATACCCTTCCTCCTGCACCCTTTCCATTCACCCAGCAGTGCACGTCTCCCTCCTCTCCCAATCAGCTTGCATTCTCTCCGTCCTCTCACCTGGATTGGCCACTGTTGGAAATAGAATGCTGGGTCACTGGACCTCTTGATCTGACACAGTATGGCATGTCTTATGTTTGTATGCCTTTTACTTCCTCACTTCTTTCAAGTCTCAGTCCCTGCTCTAAACCTGCCCCTCCTCCGTGCTTCACTGTTCCTCTCTAACTCCACCCATTTCCTTATATTTTCCATGCCTTCTTCCTCTACCCACCCCTTCCCAGCTCATAGGTAGCCAGACCATGACCCCTCTCGATGCCAACGTGATCTGGGATCTCCTGCTGGTGTCTTCAGCCACAGCCTTGCTTTTCATGCCAATGGGACCTTCTGTTGGCATCTTCAGGCCACAGACCTCCCCTCTTAATGGTTGTGGGACCGATGCTCCCAGCAGCTCTTCATCCAGCTGATTTGGGAGGGGGGCCATACCTATCGGTTTGCATATGTACAAGCCAGCAAATGTGTACGGATAGACAAAGATCTTTACCTAGCCACCTGGAGCCTCCACAATAGGCGCTATCACTTATGCGAAATGCACCGAAAATCAGCAAAATCAATTATGCTAATTCAATCCATGGTCTTCAGTATCATTCAATTGCTTCTCCCTTATATCATCATCTTGCCAGGTAACAATACACTCGCACCAAATTCTGTAGCCTGGTGTTCAGAGCAACTGGCTGAGAACCAGGGAAGCCAGTTTAAATCTCACAGCTACTCTGGGCAGGTCACTGAATCCTCCAATGTCTCAGCCTTTGGGGGACAGGAAAACAGTAATTCCATCAGTGTAGTTCACCACCAGAAGAAAGGCCTGGCAGTCTACTTTCCGGTGACACTGCCAAGAAAACCCAGGAGCTTCTGGGTCGCCAGGAGTCAGGACTGACTCGAAGGCACACATTGCATTTTGCATTGCAGTTCACCAATCACCTACCAATGACAAGGGAGAAATAGCCAATAGTAAACTGTTCCTGAATTTTGGACACATACAATTAAATACTTTTGGTCTTAGGGAAATTTATTCAATCAACATAACTGGAAGTTCGGGCAAAAAAAAAGCTGTCAGTGAGGTGTGTAGAACCTGGGTGGAAACATACCATCCAGCAGTGGTTTTAAATAAGCTGCTCCCCCCTCCTCTTTTCTAGGCTGTAATTATAAAACTTAAAAATGTCATCTTTGCTCCACGGTCTACCAGCTGCAGCCGCCTGACATATATCGCAGTACTAGCATATGGAGAGAGAGATGAGAGCCACATGCTCCGTACTCTCTGCTCTTTCCTAGACGCCACATTATCATCGCCTCTCTCTCTCTCTCTCTCTTTTCCTGTTGTTCCGTTAACGTGCAGCTTATTTGGCCGCCTTACGGATTTAGCTCAAACCTTTTCAGTGTTACATCAAGGTGAGTTGTATTTCCCTGTCCCAGAGGGTTTGCGATCTAAGGCAATGGCGGGTTAAGTGACTTGCTCAAGGATGTGTTTTTCCTTTCAATGTTTAAGTGAGCAATGTGTGTTTGGCTTCATGATTTTGTCTTTGTTGTGTGATGTAGTATTTAGGAGCCTTTATGGTCTCTAAGGCACTGACATACACAGTAGATGTGACAGTCAGACACAGTCAGAGTGGAGGAGTGGCCTAGTGGTTGGGGCAAGGTACTTCAGGCCGGAAGGTCGGGGGTTCAAATCCCACTAGAGGACAGCAACCTTGGGCCGGAAGGACTGGGGTTTCTAGTCCCACAGGTGCTCCTTGTGGTCTTGGGCAAGCCACTTAACCCTCCATAGCCCATGTTCCCTGTAAAATAGTTATCTCCAAGTTATAATGCCCTGTTCAATGTAATTTCAGTTTGTTCAATGTAAACCGCACTGATGCAGAATAGCGCGGTATATAAGAGAATGTAAATGTAAATAATAATAATAATAAACAAAGCTCCAAATGAAACATAGAATCGCCAAAATCCCAGGTTAGGCTCTTACAGGAAAGTAAGCATGCGTGCAGGGCACTGATGACCCCAGGGAGGGGATGCCAAGGCTAGACTTTCTGATGGTGCTAAGACGAAACAGAGGTGGAAGTGTGCTATAAAAGGTGCAGGGGGATGGGGAGGACCATGAACATGAGCTACAGGAGCCAGTTGTTCAGCATCAGAGAAGTTGGAAAGTGCTAAAAGGAGTTCCATATCACTCTGCTAGACCACTCCAGAAAAGTGTTACCCTACCAGCAAATTGGTTGAGACAAAGAACCAATGAAAGTCAAGTTTCAATGACATCACTCCTATGCCTTTATTCACCTCAGACACCAGAGATCCCTTCAATATTTTTTTGTCTCCAGCAGATGATGGATGGATTTTCTCCTCTCTGAAGAATCGAGAGGAAAAGATTGATTAAAAATGCTTGTGACAGACCACTGACAGTGACTCTCACTTGAGCACGACTTGGGAGGCTCCACTAAAGTGCAGTCTTTTTGGTAGCCATAGGAAGAGGGAAAATTGGTTCAGTTCCTTTACGTCCCTCTAGTCCAGTCCAGGTACCATAGAGTTGTCAACCTCCACCAGCAGCTTTGGAGACTGAAAAAAAGACATCGCTTTGATGTCACTGGTATAAATGGGCAAAGACCGCCCCCTTCCACCAGTATTTCAGTCTCCAAGCAGCTGGAGAGAGGGCTGAGCCTGGGACTGGGCTCAGTTTAGGCAAATAAGCAGAGCTAGTTGGTTACTTTAGTTTAATTTCCTTTTCTTAATTTAATTGATTTTAATTTGATTTAATTTAGTTTGATTTCTTCTTACCTTTTCTAGCTGGAGTGCTGCTGCAGGAAGGAGTCCTACTTGTTGGCTGTTTGACTCTCGGTTCCTGTCTCCCTCCCACCCCCCCTCCCCTTCCTCCCACTCCCCTCTCGGGCCTTTATTCCCCGTTGTGCAAACGAGCAGCAGCTGGCAGAATTTTGGGGCCTCCCTGTTCCCGGACCCGCAGAGAACGGTGAGAAACAGGTAGAAGGCAGCGGCAGCACCAGTCCCACTGAAGCGGTAAGAGCAGCGCCGGAGCCGAAGCCGTGGCAAGGCTGAGCTCCGGCACCGGTGTTTTCCCTTCCCGGGTTTGGGGTTAATTTCCCCTTGGATTGTGGAGTGCGAGGTAGGCCGGGGGGGGGGGGGGCGGGACAGGGACTGGGTTAGGCTCTCCTCGGTTTGACGGCCCGTTTCGCGGGGGTTTAGAAGCGCCACGTGTCTCAGGGCAGGAAGCTCGGGGACAGTGGCCATTTTGTGAGCCGCGTTTTTTTATTTTCAATTTTATTTTCAGTTTTGGTTTCCCTTTTTTCTTTTGCGGCGGTTTCTGCTCTGTTTTTCATTTCCTGGGCAGTTAGAGGCCGGGTAGCCCCGGGGGCCTTAGATTTAAAAAAAAAAAAAAAATGGAAGGGAAATACCGCAAAGGCTGACTGTGAGAGGCACTGAGGGGGAGGCTCCCGGTGCTACTTCCAGCCGCGGAGATGCCTACCAGGCCACGCTGCTTGGTGTGTGGCTCCAGGCGTGGTAAGATGTTACCTGAGGGAGTGTGCAGCGCCTGTACCATAGGGGCAGCGCTCCAGGATAATCCGCTGGAAAGGTCCTCTCGGGATCCAAGGGGGACTCCTCCAGAGGTGGGGGAGGTCCTGCCTCCAGTCCTGTCCTCGGTCTTGGCTCCCGCGGAACCGGTAGCTGGGCCGTCCTCTGCTGCGGACCCTGGCCGGCAGCTAGAGGGGTGCCAGGGACCCAGCGCTCCAGGAATTCCGCAGGATTTCTTTGCCCTTATGCAGCAGGCCTTGGCCTTGCTGCAGCCGTTGGCAGCTCCTCCCCAAGGGTCGCGGGGGCGAAAATTGACACGGCTGGAGGAGGAGTCAGCTCCGGTGAAAAGGGGCAAGGTGATGGTAGAAGACAGTCCACCTTCTGGTGGGGACGAGGATGCCAGGGAGTTGGAAGCGGAGGACTCTGAGGAGGAATTAGAGGAAGGAGAGTTGCTGGACACTGAGCAAGAAAGTAGAGTGGTCCGGGTATTCAGGCGGGAGGAGCTCCCAGCGCTGATTTCTGAGACGCTAAAGACGCTAAATATGCCCTCTGTGGAGCCTCGAGCGGACGAAGCGTTAGAGGATCCGCTGTTGAAGGCGGTGCGGACGTCCCAAAAGGTGTTTCCTGTGCATAGGGTATTTAGGAACATGATTCAGGAGGAATGGGACTTGCCGGAAGCAGCTCTTCGAGGGGCCAGGTCGTTGGCTCGGCTTTATCCGCTTTCGGACCAGGACAGGGAGCTCTTTCGTTCTCTGAAGGTGGATGCGGCGATATCGGCGGTCATTAAAAAGACAACGATCCCGGTTGAGGGCGCCGCGGCATTGAAGGATATGCAGGACAGGAAGTTGGATTCTTTGCTGAAGCAGGTGTTCAATGTTTCGGCCCTCTCATTACAGGTCTCCATAGCGGGGGCTTGGGTGGCGAGGGGCTGTTTGCGCTGGTCTCAGAGATTGCAAGTGGAGCAGGTGGAGGAAGTTGCGCGGCTGGAGTCTGGCACCGCTTATCTAGCGGACATTCATTATGATCTCATCCGGGGCTTGGCTAAGAGCATGGCTTCGGTGGTGGCTGCACGACGGTACCTTTTGGTTGCGCAACTGTTCGGCGGACGGGTCCTCTAAGGCTCGCCTCAGCAAACTTCCCTTTCGGGGGAAGCTGTTTGGGGAAGATTTGGAGAAGTAAGTCAAGGACCTTGGAGTCCAAGGGGGGTCGTCTGCCGGAGGATAAACTGAAGCAGGGCCGAGGAGCCCCATCTTCCAGGGGGACTCCTCGGGAGTTTCGTCGGTTTCGGTCCTCTCGTTTTGGCCAACCCCAGCGGGGTAGGTTCCCGGCTCGGGGCCAGGGGTTTCGGAGTTTCCGGGGGGCGGGCAGAGGCTTTGCCTCTTTCCAGTCCTCTAACGCCAAGAAGCCCCAATGAGATACGGCAGGCCCAGGTAGCAGTGGTGCCTGTGGGAGGACGATTGTGGGACTTTTACCCTGCCTGGGTCCAAATTACCTCAGACCAGTGGGTGTTGGAGGTCGTGCGAGAGGGTTACGCTTTAGAGCTCCATTGGCCCGTATTAGACTCCTTTGTCCAGTCGCCATGCCGGTCTCCACTACAGCGGTGGGCGGTCTCGGAAACCTTGCAGTGTCGACTGCATCTCGAGGCAGTGGTGCCCGTCCCGTCGGAGTGCGGGCGCGGTCGATACTCGATTTATTTTGTAGTGCCAAAAAAGGAAGGATCCTTTTGCCCCATTCTGGATTTAAAGAGGGTAAATCGGTGTCTTTGCATAACCCACTTCCGGATGGAGACGTTGCGTTCAGTGATTGCGGCGGTCAGGGCAGGGGAGTTCCTGACGTCGTTGGACCTCACGGAAGCTTACCTCCATATCCCCGTTCGACGGGAGCATCAGCGTTTTCTGCGCTTTGCGGTGCCCATGGGGCATTTTCAGTTTCAGGCTATGCCTTTCGGTTTGGCAACAGCGTCCCGAACATTCACCAAGATCATGGTGGTCGTGGCGGCAGCTCTCCGCAAGGAGGGCGTGCTGGTGCATCCGTACTTGGACGATTGGTTGATTCAAGCAAAGTCGAGGGAAGAGAGTGCCACGGCCACGGCTCGAGTAGTGCAAGTGTTGGAGAGCCTGGGTTGGATAATCAACTTTGCAAAGAGCCGGTTAGTGCCCTCGCAGTCCCTGGAGTACTTAGGGGCGCGTTTCGAGACAGATCGAGCAGTGGTATTTCTTCCGGTCCTCCGGGCGCAAAAGTTGCGGACATTGGTGAGAGAGTTTCTGTCATGGCCGGCGCCGACAGTGTGGCAGTACCTGCAGGTGCTTGGAACAATGGCGGCCACGATCGAGGTGGTGCCGTGGGCACGGTTTCATATGAGGCAACTGCAGAGCTCCCTGCTCCGGCGCTGGTCTCATCAGAGGGATGCGTTGTCTCAGCACCTTGTTTGCCCCCCGGAAGTACTTCAGGACCTGCTCTGGTGTTTGCGAGCGGATAATTTGGAAGCAGGGGTTCCGCTGGAGCCTCCTTCCTGTCGGCTGGTGACGACGGATGCCAGTCTTCTAGGCTGAGGAGCGCATTGCGAGGGGGGGCTTTGCTCAGGGGCTATGGTCGCTGGAGGAGAAAGGATGGGCAATCAACAGGTTGAAAATGAAAGCGGTGTTGCTGGCCCTGCAGAGGTTTCGGATAAGCCTGCGGCACGCGGCGGTGCGGGTGTTATCAGACAATGCGACGACCATAGCATACATCAATCGGCAAGGCGGCACGGGCAGTGTGGCGCTGGAAGCAGAGGCCAGTCTTCTGTTAGGTTGGGCTGAACGGAACCTCTTGGGTCTGTCAGCACAGCACGTGGCCGGAGTGGACAATGTCGACACGGATTTCCTCAGTTGACGCAGGGTGGATCCGGGAGAGTGGATGCTTCATCCAGACGTCTTCGCGCTTTTAGTGAGGCGTTGGGGAGTCCCTCTCATGGATCTGATGGCAACCTTCGAGTTGGCCCAAGTAGAATGGTTTTTCAGCAGACGAAGAGAGCGCATGTCGGAGGGTCTCGATGCGTTGGCTCAGAAATGGCGGGTCTCCTTTATGTGTTCCCGCCTTGGTCTCTCGTAGGGCGGGTGATTCAGCGTATAGAGAGGTATCGGGGCCTAGTGGTTCTTATAGCGCCCGACTGGCCCAGGAGACCGTGGTACGCGGATTTAATACGGCTGTTGGTGGACAGTCCGTGGCGGCTCCCGTGTCAAGAGGACGTTTTGCAGCAGGGTCCGTTACGCATGCCCCAGGTACATCGATTCTCGCTTACGGCATGGCTCTTGAAAGGGCTAGGATGACAGCCAAAGGGTACTCCGCAGTGGTTATTTCTACCTTGCTGAAGGCACGGAGAAGCTCTACTTCCACCGGTTTCATTACCGGTGTTTTCTGCTTCCTTGGTGTACATTCGAGTTTGGCGCATTTTTGAAGCCTGGTGCGTTGAGCGGAACCTGCAACCATTGGGAGTGTCGGTGTCACAGGTTCTTTCCTTCTTGCAGGCCGGAGTGGATAAGGGCCTCTCGGCTAGTTCCTTACGGGTGCAGTTGGCAGCGATCTCTTGTTATCGCGGAAAGGTACAGGGTCAGTCGTTAGGGGCGCATGGCGATGTCCGGAGGTTTCTGCGCACGGTGCTCCTTATGAGACCGCCGAGGCGGTCCTCGGTTCCTGCATGGGATCTGAGCCTGGTGCTGGAGGCCTTAACCAGAGCACCCTTTGAGCCTTTAGGCAGGGCGTTGCTTAAGGATCTGACGTGGAAGACGGTTTTTCTGGTGGCCATTTGTTCCGTGAGGCGGATTTCCGAGTTGCAGGCGTTATCCTGTAAGGAACCTTATTTGTCCTTCTTTAATCACAATGTTTATGTTTATGTTTATTAGGCTTGATATACCGCAGTTCCAAATAGAGCACTGCGGTTTACAAAAAGAAAAATCAAATAATACACAGAGAGGCCAACTGACCTGGAAAAGAAAAGAAATTACAATAGATGATAGGAGAGCACTCAAGACATTAAACTAGACATGGACAAAGAGAGAGACAAGGGAAAGAAGGGGAGAGGAGTCACACAAAGGGGGAGGGGAGGTCGAAGGCGGTGGAGAAGAGATGTGTCTTAAGGTCTTTCTTGAAGGTGGGATAGTGTTGCTCAAGTCTGAGGGAGAGGGGAAGAGAGGTGATTTTGCGGACGGTGCCTGCCGCAAGGTGGTTTTGCGGACGGTGCCTGCGTTCTTGCCAAAGGTGGTCTCCATGTTTCATATTAACCAGGTGGTTTCATTACCGGTGTTTTCCAAGGCACAGAAGGATGGTTCAGGGGGCAGGCTGCACCTCCTGGATGTTCGTCGCACGCTGAAAAGATACCTCCACGGGACGGCTCCCTTCCGGAAGTCGGATAGGCTGTTTGTGTCCTTTGGGGGGCCTCGGAAGGGGGAGGCAGCGGCTAAGGCGTCCATTTCGCGGTGGTTGAAGGAAGCCATAGCGTCGGCAAACATGCTCAGGGGTAAACCCATTCCGGAGGGTCTCAGAGCTCATTCGACTAGGGCGCAAGCGGCGTCTTGGGCGGAGTTTGGTTTGATGCTGGCAGCGGACATTTGCAGAGCGGCGACTTGGTCGTCATTACATTCCTTTGCGAGGCACTATAGGCTGGATGTACAGGAAGCAGGGGATGGGCGCTTTGGCTCAGCGGTACTTCAGGCTGGGCTGGCTGGTCCCTCCCGTTGAGATTCACTGCTCTGTTACATCCTCTATGGTACCGGGACTGGACTAGAGGGACATAAAGGAAGGTGAAATTAGACTTACCTGCTAATTGTTGTTCCTTTAGGAACTCTAGTCCAGTCCCGGATCCCTCCCAGGTTAGTAGGGGGGTGTTCAGCCTGAAGGTTAGAGAGGTTGGTTTTGGATGCAGGGTTCCTGTGTGGTCTTTCAGTGAAGGCATGGTGGGAGTCCTTTCGCAGCAGAACTTTGGTTGCTCGGGGGGTAGGAATCCCTGGGGGACAGTGTCTTCTACTTTCCATAAAAAAAAAAAAACAAGAAACACAGAAAGCAGGAAAACAGAAACAGATGGAGAAGATATGTGTTTTTTTTAATTCACGGGTTTGGTTAATTGTTTCACTAATTTGTTGCTCTGCTCAGTCTGCTTTGTCAGTAGATACTAGTGGAAGGGGGCGGTCTTTGCCCATTTATACCAGTGACATCAAAGCGATGTCTTTTTTTCAGTCTCCAAAGCTGCTAGTGGAGGTTGACAACTCTATGGTACCGGGACTGGACTAGAGTTCCTAAAGGAACAACAATTAGCAGGTAAGTCTAATTTCACCATCCAGGCTCTTATCATAAGAAGAGCCTGTTGAACAGCCACTAATTGGATGGATTTGGTAGTAGCTGGAAGAGTGCAGCAACCTCACACAATCTCAGTGCCGCCTCCCTCCTCCTCCCCTGTCCCCCCCTGCTCTTTCCCGAAGATCACGGAAGGCTCTGAGGAATCTGCCTGCCTGCCAGCCATATTAAACACAGTGCTACAAAAGCCAGCAAAACAGTTTCATGGGAGTAGAACTGAGCCCAGAATGGATCCTCTGCCTGGGGTTCTCAGGGCTTGCCCTTGTTACTGTCCTTGTTGGGGGCTCCCAATTCCATCTGTGTGGGACATAATTTGAGGTAGACTGCTGATGACTCTTGGCGCAGTGTGAGGGTTTCCCACCATTTTCTGCATGTGTTAGTAGCGTTTTCTTCTCTTGTACACCTGATAGTCACATGGTCTATACCTGTGTTCGGCCCAAGTGGCTCCAGCATGTGCTCCTACCCTAGTGCCTGTAAATGTCCCTTCCAGTCAACATGCACTGGGCCACTGGGCCTTAAGACAAGTATCACAACAGCGTGCACTAACGCTGCTCTTTCAGGAAACAGCGTTTGACCTTTAGCAAGTGAGGTGCCTCATTTCTCTTTTCTGCTTTTCTTGTATGGCAGTTTGTCATCTCTGGAGGGCCTGCTCCCCATCTTTCAGTTGGGGGGGGGGTGTGATTAGTCTGGCGTTACCTGCCTCTCTTCTTCTCTCTCAACTCTGATTTGATATCATGGGTTCTGATCATACTTGCTTAACCACTTTTGCCATGTTTCTTGGTCTTCTCTGCTCTCAGCCCCTCTAATACTTCACTGTGGTGTCCCTCAAGATTCTGTCCTCTGTTCCTTTTTTTTTTTTTTTTTTTTTTTTAATATTAGCTCATTTGGTGTTTTGATGGCATCCCTGGGCATAACATTTTTCATTTATGCTGATGGTCCTCCCCATCCCTGCACCTGAGTTCCCAATGCCTACAGGATCTCAAACTATATCATGAATCCACCACCCAGACCATACAAGAATTCTACAACCACCTCCTCATGCGCTCCATCAACAAAGCCAGAGACCTCTTTGAATTGGTCAAATCACTCACCAAAGACCCTTCTCAATCAAACCAAGATCTCACTCTCAATCCACAAGACATGGCCTCATATCTGATAGTCAAAAGCAAACCACTTCCGTTCACCAGCCTCTATATTCCCACCTCAAATGATGAAACTATTCAAGATCACCACTGGACTATCTTCAACACTTTCACATGATGAGCTCAACAAAATCCTCACCAACTTCAACACTATTAACATCCTCGCTCGACCAGTGTCCAGTCCACTGGCCGAAAGTCACAAAGGACCAATTTCTACCTTTAATATCTGACATTGTCCACTTCTCCCTCACCCAAGGATATCTTCCGCTCTCCCTCAAACAAGCATCCATCAGACTGCTCCTGAAAATACCAAACCTGGATCCACACTCCCCATCCTCCTACAGACCTATAACCAGCATACCCTTCATCTCCAAAATCATTGAAAAAAGCCGTACAAACACAAGTCCAAGATCAAATTGACCTACATGCACCATTAAACCCCCAGCAACATGGATTCTGGTCCAACCACAGCACAGAAACCCTCATGACCTTCCTCTTGAACTCACTTATCGCAGGCATCGAATCACTCACTCGAGGCTTCCTCCTGATCTTCTTGGACATCTCTGCTGCCTTTGATACTATATCCCACCAGCTACTCATCAAGCTCCATCATATTGGAGTTCGTGGCATCCCCCTCAGATGGTTCCGTTCCTATCTTTTTATCACAACCACACCCTTAGCCTCATACATTCATATGTAGTTAATGTATTTATCACACTCCCAAACTCATTACAGACTTAAAACTACATCTCTTATATGGGAGAAAAGACCTCAGACTAATGCATTACCTCTCAATATGTGGCAAAACAAATCACCATAGGGGATTAGAGCTTCATGCATCATCGGGCCCAAAAACTACCCTATATACTGCTTAATTTTGTTAAGTGCCGTCTAGTCGGAGTCTACTCATGGCGACCCTCTGGATAGCTATCCTAAATTGTGTTCGGTCTTCAATCAGGCGGCTCATTGTTGACAGATTGGTACCCGTAGCTGCTGCTTTCGTATCAATCCATCTCATTGCTGGCCTTCCTCTTTTGCGTTGACCACCTATCTTGCCAAGCATGATGTCTTTCTCTAATGATCTCTCTTTGCATGATGTGTCCAAAGTATGAAAGTCGAAGTCTTGTCATCTGAGCTTCTAAAGAAAGCTTAGGTTTGATTTCCTCTAATACTGATTGGTTTGTTCTTCGGGCAGTCCATGGTATACACGGTATTCGCTGCCAGCACCATAATTCAAAGGCATCAATTTTCTTCCTGTCTGTCTTTTTCACTGTCCAGCTTTCACATCCATATGATATTGAAAATACCATGGCTTGAACAAGTCGAATCTTTCTATGGAGAGAGACGTCTCTGCTCTTGAGAATCTTATCTAGGTCTTTCATAGCCATTCTGCCAAGAGCAATGCGTCGTCTGATTTCTTGATTGCTTGTTGCTTCTTTATTGATAGTTGATCCAAGTAGGTTAATGTTCACAATTTCAATTTCTTTTCCTTCAACGATGAACCTGTTGATTATGCCAGTTTTCATGATCTTTGTCGTCTTTACATTAAGGTGCAGGCCCGTTTTGAGACTGTTCTTTGATTGTGAGAAGCAAATGTTTCAGATCATCTTTACTTTCAGCCAGTAATGTGGTATCACCAGCATAGCGAAGGCTGTTGATGAGTCTTCCACCAATCTTCACACCTCTGTCTTCATACAGTCCTGTCTCTCTGATTTGTTATGCATATAAATTAAATTACTGCTTAATACACATACAAAAACGTATTATTTTTTTACACGTTTTTTCTTAAAACTTGTGTAATATGTAATTTATCTATCTTCACAAGAAGTTTATATTCCTTTAAATCACACACCACATCAGAAGGGAACACAGCATTGTATTCTGAAAAGAATGCAGTTTCATAATCAAATCACTTTTCCCTTACAGCCATAGACAAGTAGAATTTTTTATCTTTAAGTTGTCAAGCTTCAGCGCTGCCCTCCTCAGCTTCAGTGTTCAGTGCTGCTCCTCTAAACTTTAACAGCAATCCTTTAACTTCAACAGCTTTTTCTTCAATTCCCTCTAACCACATTGCCACCTGAAGTTAATCATTAACCCAACAAAGATCTTCGTTTCTCCTTGTAAAAGGCTCTGTCAGGGGTAAGCTTAAATCTCAGACGACAACAGCTCAGGCTGTGCAACACGAACTCATCTTGATGACTGATGCCTCACTGTTGGGCTGGGGGGAGCCCATTGTGACAGCCTCTGTACCCAGGGACGGTGGTCACCAGAGGAATCCCGGCAGCAGATCAGCCTGCTTGAACTTCGAGTGGTCTGGTTGGCCTTGAAGGTCTTTGAGCACCACTTGCGAGGTATGTCGGTGCTTGTGCAGACCAATAACAAGGTCGCAATGTTCTACATAAACAAGGAAGGGGGTATGGGCTCCCGCCGCCTCTTTCGGGAGGCAGTCCTCCTCTGCTCCTTTGCAATGCACCGGGGCATGACCCTAAGAGCTGTCTACCTCCTGGGCCAAGACAGTGTCCTCGTGGACAGGCTCAGCAGGCTTCTCTGCCTGCACAAGTGGCGCCTGAGTCCAGAGGTGGTGTTTCGCTGCTGGGGGACTCCATCCATACACCTGTTTGCCAGCCTGGTGAATGCACAGCTTCCCCACTTTTGTGGGCCGATACCACATCCGAGCAGGGAAGCCCCAGATGCGTTCCTCCTGAACTGGACCTCTGGGATTCTGTATGCATTTCCCCCCACTCCCCTCATAATGAGGACCTTCCACAAGATTCAGCAGGACAGAGCATTGGTGATTCTTATGACTCCCTTTTGACCTCGACAGCCTTTGTTCCCGCTTCTACACCAACTCTCGTCAGAGCCCCCAGTCCCCCTGGGCAGTGCTCTGGGTCTGCTGACACAGGAGGAGGGACAGGTGCTTCACCCGAACCTGGACTTGTTATCCCTAGCAGCCTGACAACTGAACAGGTCTCTTTAGCTTAGCTTTACTGCACCTCCCAGAGGAAATCAAGGAAGTCCTGCTCGCATCAAGGAAAGACTCGACGAGCCGGGCCTACGCCCTCAAGTGGCGTTCTTCTCGGTCTGATGCTCCGGACTCCAGATCGATCTGTTCTTCTGTTCCACCCGGTGGGTTCTCCAGTACCACCTCCACCTCTCGCAGGTGGGGCTGAAATCCAATTCAATCAGGGTTCACCTGAGCGCCATTTCAGCCAACCACTTCCCCTGACTTTCAGGACCAACCACTGGTCTCCTGATTCATGCGGGGCCTTTTACTTTCCAAGCCCCCCATCTGGCCTCCACCAACGGAGTGGGATCTGAACATCGTGTTCCTGCAGCTGATGGAAACGTGCTCGTTTTGGCACCTCTCCTAGAAGGTAGTCTTCATGGTGGTGCTGACCTCGGCTCGGCGAGTCAGCGAACTTCAAGCCCTCGTGGCTGCGGCACCCTACACCAGGTTTTACGGGAACAGGGTGATCCTTCGCAGTCACCCCAAGTTCCTACCGAAAGTTGTCTCGGATTTCCACCTCAACCAAGAGATTAGTCTTACTGACTTTCTTGCCGAGACCTCCCACCGACCGGGCATTGGTGGTCCTGCATACCCTTGACTGCAAGAGGGCTCTTGCCTTCTACCTGCAGCACACCCAGGGTCATCACAAGTCCGACTGGCTCTTCATCACCTACAATCCCAACCGTCTGGGGCTTGCAGTCACCAAGCACACCCTCTCCATCTGGGTGGCAGACTGCAAAGGCTGGGGCCCCGTTGGATCGACAAGTCACCACACAAAGCGTCTATGCCAGGGTGACTTCGGTGGCGCTGCTGCACTCAGTGCCTCTGAACATCTGCCGTGCTGCGATCTGGTCTTCAGAGAATACCTTCGCTTTGTACTACTGCCTAGAAAGGGAGTCCCGCCGGGACAGTGCCTTTGGCCAGCCTGTACTCCATAATCTTTTCGGCATATAAGCAACTCCGGCCCCCCCGAGGACTTGGGCTCCCTTCGGATTGTCGGCATCTTCACACGGCTTCGCAGAGGTGCTTTGCTTATAGGTTTTGGTAACCTGTAGCTGGGGAGTCCCATAAGTGAGGACTGACTTCCTACTTGTTCCTGGAGAAAGCGTAGTTATTCACCTGTAACAGGGGTTCTCCAGGGACAGCAGGAATCGGTCCTCGCTACTCTCCCACCTCCCCTTAAGAATTGCTATTCTTATACTTCCCTTGCCATCCACTTAGTAAGGCTCTAGCTATGGGACCTGACCGAGCAAGATGGCACCCTTGGGCAGGAAGAGGACCACGCATGCATGGCAGCAATCCCAAAGGCTTTCTTTGAAAGCTGGGGAATTGCTCTGTGCGGGCTCAGTCGGTGTCAATGTCACCCATAAGTGTGGACTAATTCCTGCTGTTCCTGGAGAACATCTGTTACAGGTGAGTAACTACACTTTCTTCAAGAATAAGCAGGAAGTCAGTCCTCGCAAATGGATGATGTCAGTGCTGATGGAGTCCTCGCGGAAGCATCTCCCCAGCTTTCAAAGAGATCCTTTGGGAGATACCACCACACATGCATGGTCCCCTTCCTGCCCAAGGGTGCCATCTTGCTCAGTCTCCTTTTTTTCCGTGTGTTTGATTTCACCAGAAAAAGTTGATTATCTTCTCAGTAAAGGTGTGTTTTATTTTCTCCAGTTGCAACCGGTTCCTTTCTCACCTCCAAGCTTGCTTGCCCGGCATTGCGTCTCAGAACCTTTTTGTAGGTTTTTTCCTCTGTGCAGATTCTTGCCCTTTTTCCACCTCTGGCCGCTCCTTGGGTCGTCATCCTCGTCAGAGTACGTTTATTCCCGATGGCCAGCTGTTTTAAAAAGAGTGGTCGGTGCACAAAAAAATGTACCTCGCCAACACACGTACGATTGCTGCCTCCAGTGTCTAGGGCAGTGGTTCTCAACCTTTTTTGTACCGTGACCCCTTTTACCATTGGTCAACTTGTGGTGACCCCCAATGATAAAATCAAATGCATCTCTCTTCCTTTACTGTTAACGCATTGTCGCTGTAATCATTTGTTGAATTATTAATATATTATAGGCCTTTGCAATATTTTTATTTATAAAATTTATTTATTTAAACCACAATAAGTAATCACAATAAGTAATATTTGATTTCAAAATTATGATGATTTTGTAGTCAAATCACTAATATGAAATAAAATTTAATTTTTTATACCTTTGTTGTCTGACCAATTTATTCTCTGATCATGCTGGTCCCGATCTGAGGCTTCTGCTTTCCTGTCTTCTCTTAGCTCTCTTTCTGTGGTCTATGGTCCATCTGCCATTTCTTATCTCTTCTTTCATTTTCTTCACTTCTTTCCATTAGCCTATTTCCAGTCCCAGTAACCCTCCCCACTATCAGCCCCTTTCCAGTCCTCACTCTCAGTACCTTTCATTGTCAACTTGCATTCCCATGACTGCCACTGGGGTCCATTCCCTTCCAGTCCCCCTCCTTCCCCACTGACCAGTCCCTTCTAGTACAAAAATACCATGGCAGACCCTCTCAGATCCACTCCCTTCAGTTCCATTCTCCCATCCCCCTCGTATCAGCCCATTTGTAGCCTTAGCCCCCAGTTTTCTTCCAGGGCCAGCAGCTCTATCCTCCCCGCCCCACAATCAGCCCATTCCCAGTCAAAGCCCCCCAATCAGCTCGCTACCAGTGCTAGCCTCCCCTAATCAGCCCATTCCCAGTCCTGCCCCCCCATCAGCTCATTTCCAATGCTAGCCCCCATCAGTCCATTACCAGTCCTAACCCCCCCCTTGCTCAGTCCATTCCCAGTCCTAACCTTCCCTAATCAACCCATTACCAGTCCTAGCCCCCCCCATCTGCCCATTATAATCCTAACCCGCACTGTCTCTCCCCTCTGTCCAGCATTTATCCCCCATCTATCTCTTCCCTTTGTCCATGTCAGGCCCCCCTCTGTCCATGTCAATCTCCCTCCATCCATCCCTCCCTCAATGTCAGCCTCCCTCTCTCCATGTCAGGCCCCCTGTCCATGTCAGCCCCTCCCTCCATCCCTCAATGTCAGCCCCCCTCTGTCTATTTATTTACATTTCTTTTATACCGCACTATTTATTTCTCTTATATACCGCGCTCTTCGATATCAGTGCGGTTTACATGGAACATCGGGTGTTTTATGGTGGGGAATTACACCGTAATTACATATAACAGGTAGCTCAACTTGGATAACAGTATTAACTATTTACATCTGTATGGCTAACAGAAAAGTAATTACACGTTATACATCACTTTGGCTATTCAACATCAGTGCGGTTTACATGAAAACTGAAATATACACAGAACATCAAGCTGTTCTGTGTTTACAGAGAACAGGAATAGAAACTTGGATAACATGGGGGTAACTATTTACATACAGGCGTCGAGACAGTACATGTTTTTTTTTTTTTTATCAGTTTTCACAATAATGCACTTACACATTACAGACAAGTCAATCCAGAACAAAATTAATACAACAGATGCAAAGAGCAAATAAGACATAACATCTCTGATATAGCCCACGTTAAGAAAGTTGGCTGGGAGTTGACAAACTAGCAAATAACTATCAAGAAAATAAGACACAAAATCTATATAAGGAGGCAACCTCTAATCAAGGGCGCTCTGTGTTTCACCCTGTATCACAGCCTGTGCTTTCTGCTTCTCGGACAGAAAACTTTCCAAATGAGTGACTTCAGTAAAGACATAAACATCTTTCCAAGTAATTAGACACTTACAAGGGAAGCGGAGAAAGAAAGAAGCATCTCCTAAGGCCAATACCTGGGGTTTTAAGGCTAAGAACAACCTACGCCTAAGCTGAGTACTTCGTGACACATCTGGAAAAACATTAACTAAATGGCCACAAAACTTAGTGGCCTTGTGTCTAAAAAATGCACGGAGTACAGACTGCTTTACATCTTTAGACAAAAAAGTCACTATCAAAGTAGAACGAGTATCGATTTTGTCCTGGGAGTCCTCCAAGAAGGCAGTGAGATTAGAAATAGTAGGCTCAATTAAATCAAACTCTCCCTCAACCGGATTTACCTTCTTAGAACTAGGAGAAATATAGTAGAGCTGAGAAACTGCTATAGAGTCTGTGAGTAAGAGAACCTCCTTGAAATATTTATCTAACAAAAGTTTTGGAGCGAGAAGTCTAGAAAAAGGGAAATTTAGAAAACGTAAATTGCAAGAACGTGCCATATTTTCCATCGCCTCAATCTTATTATGGAGAGCCAGTGAGTCTTTAATACTCGCTGCCTGGGCAGCGTGTATAGGCCCAATCTGGCCCTCCATTCTAGAAACACTAGCATCAAGTAAACTTATCTTACCATCTAACTGCTGTAAGGAGACAACCGTCTCTTGAGAAAATTAAGACAAGGAATTTAACGTACCAGAAATCTTATCAATGGAGGTCAAAACCCCCCAAACATCCTTCAATGTAATTTCAGTGTCAGAAGGGATTGACGAGAGCGAATTTACGCTACCCGACTCTACAGAGAAAACCGGTTGAGGTAAAGAAAAAAGAATATTAATACTCCTTACCTTATCAGGGGACTCCCCAGTAGAAGCAGAAAGCACAGATGGGAGAGGGCACGGTGGAGGGGAGCGTCCTCCTGAGCATAGAGACAGCCCTCAGGAGACGAATGAGCAACTGGTAGTAGAGAAAAGTGCTTGTCTAGGGGACCCGTCGGTTTCGCACCCCCGGCGGGATCACCCCCAGAGGCACCCCCACCCTTAGCCTTCCGTTTCCCCATATAGGCAAATATAAAAACCACAAGACTAAGGCAAAGTAGTCAATGCCCACTTCGCCGCTATCCAGAAGCGTGTAGCCAACAGAATGTTTCTGTGACGTCGCAGTGACGTCGAAGGGGCGTCAAAGGGGCAGTACCTGCCCCTTTAAACACGCCCCTTTGAACCACGCTCCGCGGAAAGAAGAGGACAAATATAAGGAAGCGATGTAAAGCCCCTCAGGGAGGGTCCTCTCGCAGCTGCGGGCTCTCTCCCCGATGCCTGTCAGATGGTCCGGGGTAGTCACAGGCGCCCGAGCGGAACGGTGCACACAGCAGTCGTCCCAGTACATGTTAAACATTACTCGATGGTCATGGATAGCTTGCTGGGATTGTTGGTATAGCTATATTCTCTAGGGGAAGCGGCTTGCCGCGTTGTTGTCTGGGTAGTATTTGAGGAAGAGTTGATGCTTTAGTGCCCTCCTAAACTGGGTTAAGTTGGTGATTGCCGGATACCGGGTGGAAGTGCATTCCAGTATCTTGGAGCGCACAATCTAAAGGTTCTGTTTGATGTTTAGATGCATTGGGTTAATGCCTTCGTGCTTACTAGTATATTAATTGCTGCGGATCTTCTGGATCTATTTGGGGAAATGGTGTGGATGAGGTCTGTTAGCGAGGAGGAGGAGAGCCCATTGATGGCCTTGAAAGTCAGCAGTAAGGTCTTGAAAGCGAGCCTGCCATTTATAGGGAGCCAGTGGAATTGTTTCAGGATGGGCGTCGCATGGTCGCTCCTCGAGGCCCCGTGTAGCACTCTCGCCACGGCGTTTATCGCGAGCTGTAGAGGGTTCAGGGTGGATTGTGGGAGGCCTTGTAAAATAGCGTTCGCATAATCAAAATGCGGTATGACCAATGCCTGATAAATTGATTGGAAGTCCTCCGGCTCTAGCAAGGTGCGTAAATGTCTGAGTGTCCGGATCTTATGGTAGACTGCCCTTACTGTGTTGCTTATGTGCACTTTCATGTCCAGGCGTTGGTCTAATGTTACGCCAAGGTATCGGATTGTGGATTTTGTTTGTAGCTCTGCTTCCTTAACCTTTAAGTGGGGTGGTGGGGTGAAATTTTGGTTCCTTGTAATGAAGAGTACCTCCATTTTCTTGTGTTGAATTCGGAGGTTTTGGTACTGGAGCCAGTCGGATACTGCGTTGAAGCAGTCTGTCAGTGGGGAGAGGTCTAGTTGCTCTGTAGAGAACGGCATGTAGAGCAGTATATCATCAGCATATATTAAGCAGTTGACATTGAAAGATCGGATGATATTACAGATGGGCTGCATGTAAATGTTGAACATCAGGGCTGAGAGGGAGGACCCTTGTGGAATGCCCTGCCTCTGGTGGAACGGTTCTGATGATGATGCTCCGGATCGTACGTGCTGCCACCTTTCAGACAGATAAGATTTGCACCATTCTAGTGCCGTGTTACAGATACCCTTCTACTTTAGCCGCCCAAGGAGAAGCTTGTGGCTTACTGAGTCGAAAGCTGCAGCAATGTCCAGGAAGATGACAAACCCTTGATGGATGTTGTCAATTCCAGCAATTATGTTACTGAAGAGGGTGGTAAGGAGTGTTTCAACGCCATGGGACTCCCTGAATCCATGTTGGCTGAAGTCTAGTGGAGTAGCAGTTTCGATGTGGTCTTGTATTTGTCTTTGGACCTCTTTTTTTCAATTATCTTAGCCAGTAGTGGTATACTGGATATAGGCCTGTATGAGTCCACCTTCTGGGGGTCGAGCTTGCTGTTTTTCAGCAGAGGTCTGATGGATGTGTGTTTGAGGGAAAGTAGGGAACGAGCCAGTCGTGAAGGATAGGTTCATAAGCCTGGCTATGAATGGGCTAAAATTGCAGTGTAACTCTTTATCCAGAAGGCCGGGCAGGGGTCGGTTTGTGCCGTGGAGGTATTGATTGTAGCGATTGTGTCTTCGATGTGCTTCCTGGTTGGGGTGGAGAAGATGGTCAGGGGCGTTGAATAAGTTGGTTCCTGTGCGGCGGCAAGTGCTGAGGGCTTACTTGTCTGGCATAGTTTAGATTGTAGGTAGTTGGCAAATTCCTGCGTGTGGATCCCAGTTTGGTGGTCAGGGGCTGGTTCCTTTGTTAGGGTCTTAACTAAATTGAACAAGTCCTGTGGTTTGTTTAGAGATCGTTTCCGGGTGTCCGTATGGAAATGCTTCATTTTCGCTGTTATTGCTTTGCGGTGGGTTGCTAGGTGAAGGCTATATGCCCTCTGCTCATCCGTGGAGTGTGATCAACGCCAGCATCTTTCCAGCTTCCGTAGGTGGTTGAGAGAGGATCGCAGATCATGGGAGTACCAGGGTGCAGTAGCTTGTTTCCTTGGAGGTTTGTTTGATGGTGTTCGTTGTGCAATGGCGCTGAGGCTATTATTCCAGTTGGAGATCAGATCATCGAGGTTGGATGCTGTCGAGTCGAGGAGCGTGCGGGTTTTAGTCAGGATAAGTTCTTTGTTGAAAGGATGAAAACTTCAAGCTGGTGTCCTGGTGGTGCTGCTCAGATTTCTGTTCATCGGCCGGCTGATGTGCATGGGTATTTGGAAGATGATTAGCTTGTGTTCTGGCCAGGGTACTGCTGTAATGGACATCACGGGGTCCTGGGCTGTGTCAAAGGCTATCTGAGGGGCAAATACCAGGTCTAATACGTTACCCTTCGCATGGGTAGGTTAGTTGACTAGCTGTTTGTATCCTAGGTTTTCGAGCGCTCCAAGGAAGGCAGATGCTTGATTGTCTTGCAGGGCTGGGAGATTACAATCGCCTAGTATTGTAAACAGGGGCGCTGGGTGAGAATGTCCACAGTCTTGGCAAAGGCAAATACTATTATGACTTGCAAAGGATTGTGGGGAATGTAGTCCATTCATACCAGAATCAGCCGTTCACAAAATAATGAGTTGTGTTGCTCGAGTGTAAGCAAAGAAAATATATTTTATTTATGGGGTTATTTCTCCCACACAGATTTACTTGGTAACACAAAAGGACACTTGCTTTCAGTATTGTACTTAGGAAAAACAAATCATGATATAAGCAACTGAGCTTCTTAAGCAATCAATCAAACAATAAAGACCTTGATGGGAAACAGGTCTTTCTGAGGGCTCCTGCTAATACCTTTTAGCAGTGCTCCAAAAGCAAAAACAAAACCCAAAAAGTAACCAAAAACTGTTCTTTTTCAAGGATAACTTTCTTGGATTTTCACACACAAACAGTAGTTTCCTTTCAGAGCTCACGTGCAACTGTGCATGGCTTAATTACCAATAATTAGCCAGCTGCAAACCCCTTTGCTGGTTCACTTTCTCTACGTGGCTCAAATCCTACCCTAAAGCTTTCTTGTAAACTTTTCTGGGTAGATAAAAGAACAAGTTATATTTCCTTTTGATGGTTGTTGTATTTGTGAAAGTATTTTACCACAGCAGCCTAGACAGAGAGCAATCCATGTATTCATTCTGATCATTTAAAATATCTCCTCCTTCAACTATCATAGAATCAATATCATGGTCTGGCTCAGAGGAATTCCTTAATGAAGCACTCTCAGGATAATATCTGTTTCCCTGCTGTCTTCCAGATGAAGAGCTAGGGCATAGATCAGAGTTCATACCTGAGCTTCCTTTGCTGTTAGGTTTCCTTTCCAGATATCCTGGCCAATAAGTAGTCCAGCTTTTATGTCCAGCCTTCCAATCAAGATCCCTGGACACTGGGTCTCTCTTCACATACCTTCTTGCACTGGTCTTAGGGCCCCTTCCAAATGCAGCCGTCTCCTTCACAGGTGCCGTCCGGGAATTCCTGGCTCTGTAACCCCACTCCTCTGGCTTCCTCCAGTCCAATGGAGTATGCTTGCCTCTGGAATGACTCCCAACACACATACTGCTATGGGCTCCTTCTTTAGACCTCCAAGATGTTTTCCTCTTCTTCCTTCCACGTTGATGCTGCTGCTTCCTCTCTTTGTCCTTGAGCTCTGAGTTCCTCAACTCCATCTGATTCTGTGTAGAATCTGTTTTACTTTTAACTTGTTTAGAGGGATACTCCACCCTAGCACAGCTCAGCTGTGCTGAATCAAGCCCTGCCCTTGGAGATGAGTGATTGGGGATTACCTCATAGCTCTCCTGATTGAACACACGTTTCCCCACTTCAGCTCTTCTAGTGGCTGTTTGAAACCTGGTGCATTCTGGGACTGGTAGTCTTTTATGAAAACATTCTGTTTTATTATTTCTACCAGCAAAGACAGGTTGCTTGTTCAGAGCCAATTCACCTCTATTATAGCTCCTTCCTGAACTATGATAAGCTTCCTTATCACAGTATCCAACCCTCCCTCCCTCCATCCATCAATGTCAGCCCCCCTCCCTCCCCCATGTTAGCCCCGTTGCAGGTTCACTGCCTCCTCCTCCCCTCTCCCTGTCTGCCTGCTACTGCCAGCTGCGGCTCCCTGCCTCTTAGGGAACCGCGGCTGAGCCTGTGAAATGGTTGCGGAGCCTTTGGGCTCCGTGCAGCATTGTCCCGCCTCCAAAGGACGTGGTAAACAACTTCCTTTGGAGGCGGGACAATGCTGCACGGAGCCCGTCGAGAGATGGGAAGGGCTCCACAACGGTTTTACAGGCATAGCCGCGGTTCCCTAAGAGGTAGGGAGCCGCGGCTGCATTAGAAGGGAGGCGGTGAGTTTGCCGTTGCCGTGAAAGGGACTCGGCAGCGGCAGCAACTTTGTGCGCGCTTTCTTTTTTTAATGGCGGAGTGAGGCGACCCCTGCTAAATCCTGTGGCAACCCCCATGGGGGTCACGACCCACAGGTTGAGAACTGCTGGTCTAGGGGTTGCCCAAGACCTGGAGGCCTACAGCCTTTGCAGAAAGATGTCCACTAAGGCTGTAAAACTCAGTCAGTATAAGCACAATGAGATCTTTAAATGGTCAGTTTGTCCCAGTGTCTCCACGCACCAGGGTCACATTCGAATCCTGGGAGTCGTGCAGTGATCCCTCGGCTATTGATCAGGGCAGCAGGGGTTCCCTGGAGTGCAAACAGAAGAAGAAGAAAGTCCTCGGACCTTGACTCTGACAAGACTGGCAAGCCCCTAACTAGTTCCCACAGTTGGCGCAGAGAACCCCAGGAGTCGGAGCAGCTGGCCAAGGTCCCCAGAAGGATTCGGAGGCCTCTGGGACCTCGACATCAAGGACTTCCCCAGTTGCTGAGCAGATTCTCGTTAGCTCAGCCCCATCGAGTTTATCCTCACTGGCGAGTGCTCACAGCTCCTAGCCATGAAGCCACCAGACATGACCCAGCCCCGAATTCTCCACAGATTAGTCCAACTGGGAATCGGAGGATGAGATATCACTGGACACTCACAAAACACCGTGATGTCCCGTTGGACCCATCCCCTCTGGCGACTTGGTGTTGGTCACCGCCCGAGGACACCTTGATCCTTGATTTCTTGCAGGACATGTTGAGGACATTGGCTATCTCCACAGAATCGGAGGAGGATCCTCACACAGAGGAGCTAGAGATTCTCTATTATGATTCCCTGCTGAAGGAGGTACTGACAGTTCCTGTCCCCACCATCTTCGAGAGACTTCTCCACATGTGGGGGAGACACTGGCATCTGTGTCCATAGTCGGCCATCAACTCAATGCAATCTACCGAGTCCGGCGAGACCCCGACTTCAGGAAGCCACAGTTGCTGCATAAGTCCATAGAAGTGGAGTCGGCCATGCGACTGCTCATGAGAATGTGCTACCAGGGCTTGATGCTTGCCTGCCAGATCCAAGCATACTAGCTTTATATAGGCATGTACCTTCTGGATTTGATGAAGGAGCTTACCAGGTTCTCTGCTGGCCTCAGCATTGACCACTTCCCAATGGTTCTGTAACCTCAACAAGGGCATCAAGGAGTGCTCGAAGTATCTGATTTGGGTGGCCTATGATGGCTTCGAGTCAACAGTGAGAGCTGCTGCATCAATGCCCGACACCTGGCGTGGCTACAGTCTTTGGATCTGGAACAGTAGGTGCAGGACAAACTCATCAATGTCCCATGCTAAGGAGAAAATCTCTTTGGCAAACCCATGACAGAGAGAGTGGCAGACATAGTCAGAGTTCCTTGCATGAACTTGACTCTCCAATAAGACTGCTACTCTCCCCAGGAGGAAAACACCAGGGAAAAAGCCTCTCTACCCAAGGAAGGGTCAGGCTTACTGGTGATACCCACATTTTTGGGCTCCTCCAGCTCCTCAGCAAGGTCACCATGTCAGAGGAGCAGCTTAGGGCCCCTGCAAGCAGAAGGGCCCCCCGCGCCAGCTCCAGCACAGCCTGGGGAGAGCTATTGACTCCCAGGGCATAGCCTCTTCATCCTCAGGAGGTTAGCTGCTCACAGAGGGGACGTCTGGTCCATTTTTCCCACCGGTAGCCTGCCATCACCATTGACGCTTGGGCACTCCAGGTAGTCAGAGAAGCCTACCTTCTCCACCTGGACCAGATGCCTCCCCCATTCTTCCCAGGAGAGCCCTGCACTGGACTCTGCTACTGCAGGAACTTACAGGTCTTCTCACAGACAAAGCCATGGAACCATTACCCTATCACCTAAGGGGCAAGGGGTTCTACTCGGAGTACTAGTCCCAAAATGAACCGGGGGCCTAAGGCCCATCCTAGACCTGTAAAACCTAAACAAGTTCCTGGTGCAGGAGAAGTTCAAGATGCTCTCCCTTGGAACATTGCTGCTATACCTTCTTGGATCTAAAGGATGCGTATACCCACATCCTCATTCATTCCAGCCACAGTCAGTACCTTGGATTCATAGTCAAGAGCGACCACTACCAGAACAGGGTGCTGCCCTTCGGTCTAGCCTCTGCACTCAGTCTTCACCAAATGCCTAGCAGTGGTGGCGGCCTTCCTCAGTCTCCAGGGTGCTTCTGTCTTCCCCTATCTGGACAACTGGCTCGTAAAAGGGTACACGGCTGCAGAGGTGCAGCAGGCCATGGGCTGCACCATCAATGTCCTGTAATACCTGAGGTTCATGATAAACAGCCTCAAGTCCCACCTGACCCCTATCTAGGATCTGGAGTTCATAGGGCTCGACTGGACACTCTCCAGGCCAAGGCCTTCCTCCCCCTAGACAGAGCAAGTCACCTTGTTGCTTTGGACACAGAAGTACAGTGCTGCTGCTCTGTGTTGGCTCACTCCCTGCTCTGTCTACTCAACCACATGGCTTTGACAGTCCATGTTGTCCCCAATGCCTGCCTTCATATGAGGGCAGCACAGTGGGGCTGGCTTTCGGAACAGGTTATGCGTGACCCGCCTGCTAGTGGAGTTTGTGTGGCTTTCCATCAGCTGAGCACCTATAAACAGACATGCCTTTCCAGAACCCAGTGCTCCAGTGGGTCCTCACCACAGACGCTTCCTTGCTGGGGTGGGGGGCCCGTTGTGGGGGCCTCCGCATGCAGGGCAACTGGTCCATTGCAGAGAGCTAAGAGATCAACTTGCTGGAGTTCAGGGCCATATTCCTGGTGCTCGAAGCTTTCCGCCACTGCCTATAGCACCAATCAGTGCTGGTCGAGATGGACAGCCAGGTCACAATGTTCTACCTGAACAAGCAAGGAGATACAGGGTCTTACACCCTCTGCCAGGAGGCAGCCCACTAGTGGACCTCTTTGCCAGCCCGGTCAAAGCTTAGCTGCCCTGCTTCTGCTCTTTCCAGCCTCACCCATTCTGAGTGGTAACGGATGCCTTTCTCATCCCATGGTCAGGGGGCCTCCTGTATGCCTTCCTACCCACGCCACTGGTTGCCAAGACCCTTTTCAAGGCCCTCTGGGACAAGGCATCGCTGATCCTGGTGGCCCCAATGTGGCCCAAGCAGCCTTGGTTCCCACTGCTGCTCCACCTATCGACGGAGTCCCCGGTTCCTCTGGGGAATGCCCCGGGATTACGGACTCAGGAAGACTGCTCACTCCTTCACCCTATCCTGGGGGTCTCTGGTGCTTACAGCATGGCTCCTGAACAGATAGCCTTGGCTTCATTCCATCTCCTGAGGGAGGTGATCCTCCTGGCTTCTCATAAGACCTCCATGAGGCGGGCCTACGCCTTCAAGTGGTGCAGATTCTCAGTGTGGTGCACAGAGCAACAGGTCAACCCCATTCTCCTGCCCGCTGTAGACCATACTGAAGTACCTGCTTCACCTCTCGCAGGCTGGACTTTCCAACTCAGTGAAGGGTGTTCCTGAGTGTTCTTTTGGCGTACCACCACTTTATCGAGGGCAAGCCCCTCTCTGCGCAGCCTCTCATTACCCAGTTCTTATGTGGCCTCCTGCTATCTAAACCCCCCCATCCTCCCACCTCTGGCGGAATGGGACCTTAATGTGGTACTGTCATGGCTCACTGGGCCGCCATTCAAGTCCCTGGCTTCTTGCCACCTTGGTATCTCTCCTGGAAGGTTGCTTCTGGTTGCACTCAAATCCGCTCGCAGGGTCAGCAAGCTTCAAATCTTGGTGGCAGAGCCATCCTACACCAGGTTCAATAAGAACAGGGTTGTGCTTCACACGCACCCTAAATTCCTTTCAAAGGTGGTGTCGTCATTCCACCTCAGTCAGGAGATGGTGCTCTCCACCTTCTTTCCGCGGCCTCACACCAACAGGGAGGCAGCCATCCTCCATACCTTGGACTGTAAAAGGGCCCTGTCCTTCTACTTGCAGCATACCTAGGGCCACTGCAAATCCTCCCAGCTTTTCGTCTCCCGTGAGCCCAGTCAACTGGGGAGGCGGAAACCAAGCAGACTCTGTCTACTTGGATGGCGGACTGCATTGCCCTCGCCTACGAACAGGCAGGACTCCCACTGGAGCACTGGTTTAAGGCACACAGGGTCAGGGCTATGGCGACCTCTGTTGCAAACTTGCATTCTGTCCCCATGACAAACATCTGCTGGGCTGCCACCTGGTCCTCAGGCCACACCTTTGCAGCTCACTACTGTCTGGAGAGGGAGTTCCGACGGGACAGTGCCTTTGGCCAGGCTGTACTCCGTAATCTCTTCGGGGGTCTAGGCAGCTCCTACTATCCGACCCTTCTTGTTCAGGTTACCAGAGTGATGGTTCTCACTGGACACTGTGGTCTTTTCAGAGTCTGCCTTTGGACTTATGTGCTGTTGTTCACGGCTTGACTCTGGTTTTCTACAGGTTCTTGGTAGCCTGTAGCTAGGGAGTCCCTGCTTGTTCCTGGAGAAAGTGTAGTTACTCAACTGTAGCAGGTGTTCTTCAGGGATAGTAGGAATCGATCCTCGCAACCTTCCCTCCCCGTGGAGTTGCTGTATTTTTTGCCATCTTCTTTTGTTGGCTCTAGCTATTTTATTTTATTTATTTATCTATTTCTTCTATACCGCCCCTTCCAGAGATCAGGGGCGGTTTACATGGAACAAGTCAACAGTTTTGTATACTTCTGTATACATTACATAGAACAGAAATTTCTAACTTTTTACAGATAATAGTGCGATAAACTGTCAGGAACTGCGATAAACTGTCAGGAACTAATTACATTTTGTATACTTTTTGTATACTTCTTTAATTATTATATTAAACAGAGTTTTCTAACTTTTTACAGGTAATGAGGCGAAGAACTGCCAAAACTATTTACAGTGGTTATTTACCAAAGGTTATATACAATGAATTACAGGGTGAAGCTTTCATTAGTCATGTGGGAGTGGTGGAATTTATTTCCCTTTTTTTTTTTTTTTTTATCGTGAATTTTCGGTGTGTCTGTGGTAGGTCTGTGTATGGTTAGTTGATTAGCTATGTCATCTTGACAGAGCAACAAAACAAAACTGTCAGCAATAGTCTTCTTTTATGTAGCCCCTTCCATTTGGAATGCATTACCAGACAACCCACCCACCTCCCTGATAGACCACCTCTACCCCACTCCAGCAAACAGAGCAAAGACGACATTCGCCACAAACACTCTACAGACTCCCAAGGAAGTAACTAAATGCACCCAGGTGACAAGGAACCGAGCCTATGCTCCCAGATGCTGGAATGTGCTCCCATCCGCCGTCCGAGCAATCACAGACCTTTCTCAATTCAGAAAAGCATTAAAACACCACCTCTTTCTCTTGCACTATTCACAGCCCAGTAATCCAACTCTCCACCATACACCTAAATAGCCATCTGTAAATAACAAACAACTCATGTGTATACTATGAAGAAAAGGTGACCATGTAGATACTGTAGATAGTGGTAGTGAGATGTAAATAGCAGTAGTTAGTTGTAGATAGCTTCCCCAGTTGGAAATCCAAGTTATTTCACCCGTTCAATGTTACTTGTAAACCGCACTGATTTTAAAAAGCATGGTATATAAAAGCGATAAATTAAAATAAATAAATCAAAGACCTCCAAACTTTCCGGAAAGAGCTCAAAACCCACCTATTTGTTGAGTACTATGGTCTGTCCACCAATAACAATCTCCCCCAAATCTCCCACCCCCCTTGCTTCCCCATCCCCTCTTTCACGCACCTTCACATATGCTATACAACATCTCCATATTGTACATAGTACAGCTTAACAATTTGCATAACTATCTTGCTTTGTTCTGTAAATAATTGTTTCAAAGTTTTATAATGTAAATTTCCAGTTTTGTTCTCTGGAAACTGCCACTGATCTTTGGAAGTGGCGGTATATAAATTCTAATAAATAAATACATTACATAAAATGGCACCCTTGGGCAGGAAAGGGACCATGCATGTGTGGTGGCATCTCCCAAAGGCTTTCTTTGAAAGCTGGGGAGATGCTTCAGCGAGGGCCCTGTCGGCGCCGACGTCACTCATATGAGGACTGATTTCTGTTGTCCCCGGAGAACACCTGTTAAAGGTAACTACGCTGTCCCCTCTGTCGCCTCCCATTCAACAATTCCTAACCCAGTCAGTCACTTTTAGGGTCCATCCCTAGAGTGCTCAATTTGTTTGTAAGTTGTTTGTGTAGAACGGTATCAGAGGCTTTACTGAAATCTAAGTACACCACATCTAGGGCTCTACCTTGGTCACTCTCTCTGGTCACCATGTCAAAGAAATCAATCAGATTTGTCTGAGAAGACCTGCCTCTGGTAAACCCATGCTGCCTTGGATCCTGCAATCCACTGGACTCCAGAAACCTCACTATTCTGTTTTGTTTCCAATAATTTACTCACCACAGAGGTTAGACTAACGAGCCTATAGTTTTCAACCTCACCCTTACTTCTGATTTTGTGTAAAGGGACCCACATGTACCTTTCTCAAGTTCTCTGGGACCATTCCTGACTCTAAAGAAGCACTGACAGGTTCAGTTTTGGAGCCGCTAGAATGTTCCCAAGTTCCTTCAGTATTCTCTGATGAATCCCATCTGGTCCCATTGCTTTGTCTACTTTTAGTTTAGCTAGTTCCTCATGTTTAAGAACCCTGTCACTTCTGTTTCTATTTGTGGGTGTTTTCTGAGGTCCTTCTCCTGCCCTTCATTTGTGAACAAAGAACAGAAATATTTATTAAGCTATTACTCTTTATTCTCATTGGCTTCTACATATTCCTCCCCTTCATCCTTGAGTCTGACAATACCATTTTTGCCCTTCCTTTCTCTCACTAACATATCTGAAAAAGTCTTATACCCCCATTTTATTGCATTGGCTATTTCTTCTTTCTTTCTTTATTTACATTCTCTTATATACCGCGCTATTCTGCATCAGTGCGGTTTACATTGAAAAAACCGAAATTACATTGAACAGGGCATTATAACTTGGAGATAACTATTTTACAGGGAACATGGGCTACGGAGGGTTAAGTGGCTTGCCCAAGACCACAAGGAGCACCTGTGGGACTAGAAACCCCAGTCCTTCCGGCCCAGGGTTGCTGTCCTCTAGTGGGATTTGAACCCCTGACCTTCCGGCCTGAAGTACCTTACCCCAACCACTAGGCGCCTCCTCCACTCCAGCTTGTCTGGCTACCTTGCTAGCTTCTCTAAGTTTTTCCAAATATAGATGTCTGTCTTCCTTTCTGTGATCTCTTGTATTTTATGAAGGCCTCCCTCTTTTTTTTTTTTTTTTTTTTTTTTTCTTCCTTTTCAGCTACTTTGTTGAGAAACATAGTGGGCTCCTTTTCAATTTACGTTTATTTACCTTGCTTACAGAAAGGTTTATTGCCCTTAAAATATCCCCTTTCAGTTTTGCCCATTGCTTTTCTACACCCTCCAGCTGTTCCAATCCCACTAACGACTCCTTGAGGTATTGTCCCATCTTGGCAAAGTTAGTTTTCCTAAAGTCTAAGATCCTCGCATTTGAATGGATTTGATCAGCCTTAGTCCTAATACCTTACTTGGTTTGCAGCTTGTCATGCTATGAAGGCTTGTGTGCATCATTGATGCTGAGGGCTAAGCTATCAGTAGCTTAACTACTTGCAGGGTCTCCCAAGATGGACAAGTCTCAGCTGAAGTGTCGGATCACCCATCTGGGCAGCAGCAAAATGGAACCGTGTTAACGGCGGAGGATCACATTTCTGTGACAACGGCAACAATACTAAATTAAACTGCGCAGAAGAAAGGCCTGGCAATCTACTTCCGTATCTTGCCATGAAAACCCAAAGGATAGTTGAAACAAACAAATTGCATTATAGTGCTGGAAGATGAGACCCCCAAGTCAGAAGGCACTCAACTAGCTTCTGTGGAGGACCTGAAGACTTTTCAGAATAAAGCCAGCATTTATGATGTGGTTGGATCAAAGCCCTTGGGACGTCTGACTGCTGATATAGCTGCACATGAAATGAGAAGCTGCAAAGATGTCTTACATACTGGACATGGAACATATGAAGCATGAACCAAGGAAAGTTGGAGGTGGTCAAGAATGAAATGGAATGTGTCAACTCTATCTGTTGGTTGTCAGAGAACTGAAATGGACTGGAATTGGGCACTTTGCATCAGATGATCATATGGTTTACTATTCTGGAAATGAAAGACAAAAAAAATGGTGTTGTATTTATAGTTAAGAAACTTGCAAGAACTGTAATGAAATACAATGCAATCCAGTGAATTTCTATTCGTTTACAAGGAATACTCATCAACACAACTATAATTCAAGTATATGCCCCAACAACAGCTACAGAAGAGGATGAAGTTGATGAGTTCTATGAACAAGTGCAAGCTGAAATTGATAGAACATGCAAACAGGATATGCTGATAGTCGTGGGTGACTGGAATGCAAAAGTTGGCAACAAAGAAGGCAAAGTGGTTGGAAAATATGGACTTGGAGAAAAACTGATAGAATTTTGCATGACCAATGATCTATTCATATCAAACACCTTCTTCCAGTAACACATGCGTTGACTGTACACATGAACCTCACCCTTTGGATTGTACAAAAATCAAATTGACTACATCTGTGGAAGTCAACAATGGAAAAGCTCTATAACATCAAAGACACAACCTGGAGCTGACTGTGGTACAGATCGCCAACTATTAATATGCAAACTCAAGCTAAAATTGAAAAAGAGCTACCCACTCATGAATGTAGAAAAATATGACCTTGAGAATATACCACCAGAATTTAAGGACGGCCTGCAACATTGATTTTCTGCTTTAGATAAAAATGACAGAGCTCCAGAAGAGTTATGGGATGACATAAGAAGGTTGTATTGGAAGAAAGTGAGAAATCTTTACAAAAGGTGAAAAAGCAAAAACGGCCAAAACGGATGACGGAAGAAACTCTGAAAATTGCCCAGAAATGTAGAGAAGCTAAAGCCAGAGGAGAAAGAGAGGCAATCGCAGAACCCTAACACCTCCCCTCCTGTTCCTCCTCTCTGTCTCTTTGGATAACTCTGTACTCTTTCCTGTTTCCTCAGCCTGCAATCTGGGGGTTGTCTTTGACTCCTCTTTCTTTCTCCACACATATCCATCTGATAGCTAAGACATGCCATTTCTTTCTCTATAACATCAGCAAAATATGCCCTTTCCTTTCTGAACACATTACTAAAACACTTATCCACTCCTTAATCACCTCCCGTCTTGACTACTGTAACCTACTCCTTGCTGTTCTCCCTTTGAATCATCTCTCTCCCCTTCAATCTGTTCAACACTCTGCTGTGCAGCTAATCTTCCGCCAGCCTCGTCATACTCATATTACTCTTCTTCTCAAGTCATTTTATTGGCTCCGTATCCGTTTCCGCATCCAGTTCAAACTTCTCCTAATGACCTATAAATGCATTCACTCTGTGACTCCTCACTACCTTTCTTCTCTTATCTCTCCTTACAACCCCCTTTGGGAACTCGGCTCTTTTAGCAAACTGCTTCTATCTGTGCCCTTCTCTTCTACTGCTAACTCCAGATTTCGCTCCTTTCACCTTGCTGCGCTTACGCCTGGAACAAATTACCTGTGTCTGTACACCAGGTGACTTCTCTAACCCTCTTCAAATCCAGGCTGAAAAGCCACCCCTTCACTGCTGCTTTTGGATCTTGACTCACCTGATCTCCTTATCTCCTTTTTCTTTCCTCTTGCTTTATCCCTACCTACACCTTCTGTGTTTGTCTTGACTAGATTGTAAGCTCTGAGCAGGGACTGTCTCTTACATGTCTGTGTAGCGCTGCATACGACTTGTAACGCTATACAAATGCTCAGTAGTAGTAGTAGTAGTAAGATTTCCAATGTGCAGCAAGATAAGACGAGGAGAAGCACTACAATAACACATGCGAGGAAATAGAAGCAGAAACTATTTGAGGAAGAACAAGATTGGCTTTCCTAAAACTGAGAGTTAGAGAGAAAATTCCAGCTTCACATTGTAATGTTACAAGATGTTCAAGGATCCATGTTGGATGATGCTGAGAAGATCAAGAAAAGGTGGAAAGAATATAGAGTTTTTATATGATAAAGATCAAGTGGACCTACAGTCTTTATGATCATGAACCATTGCTGATGTAAGAAGTCGTTGAAGCAGCATTGAAAGCCTTATCAAAGAACAAAGCACCAGACATTGATGGCATTCCCATTGAAGTATTACAGCAATCTGATGCAGCTGTTGCCATATTTAAAAGGCTTTGCCAGGAAATTTGGAAGACACCGTGGCCAACTGACTGGAAAAGATCTGTGTTTATACCAGTACTAAAGAAAGGTGATCCAACTGTTTGGAAATGATTGCACGATTGCTCTGATCCCACATGCCAGCAAGATTCTACTGAAGATTATTCAGCAGAGGCTACAACTATACCTGGAACGAGAACTGCCTGAAGTACAAGCAGGGTTCAGGAAAGCGTGAGGAACGGGAGACATCACGGATGTGAGATGGTTCCTTGAAAAGACTAAATACCAAAAGGATATCTGTGTGTTTTATTGACAGCAGCAAGGCTTGACTGTGTAAACCATGAGAAATTCTGAGCCACATTAAGAAGCATGGGTATACCAGAACACCTGATCGTTCTCTTGCACAACCTTTATATTGATCAAGAAGCCACAACTCAAATGGAACAAGGAGAAACAGACTGGTTTAAAATCAGCAAAGGTGTACTACAAAGCTGCATACTTCCCCCTACCTGTTTAATTTTATATGCAGAACAAATCATTAGAGAAGCAGGACTGTATGAAGACAACAGAGGTGTGAAGATTGGTAGGAGACTCATCAGCCTTCACTATGCTGATGATACCACATTACTGGCTGAAAGTGCAGAGGATCTGAAACATTTGTTTCTCAAGATCAAGGAACATTAAAAATGGGCCTTCACCTTAATGTAAAGAAGACAAATATCCTGACAACTGGAAAATCAATAAGTTCATCGTTGATGGAGAAGAAATTAAAATAGTGGAATCTTTAACCTTCTTGGATGAACATCAGTAAAACAACAAAACAAGCAGTCAAGAAATCAGATGATGCATAGCTCTTGGCCAAATGGCTATGAAGGACCTAGACAAGATTCTCAAGATGTCTGTCCATACGAAGATTCAACTCGTTCAAGCCATGACATTTTCAATAACATCATATCGATGCAAAAGTTGGAAAGTTATAAAGATAGACAGGAAGAATATTGATACCTTTGAATTATGGTGCTGGCGACTAATATTGTGTATACCATGGATAGTCCAAAGAACAAACCAGTCAGTACTAGAGGAGATAAAGCCTAAACTTTCTTTAGAAGCTCAGATGACAAGACTTCAATTTTCATACTTTGGACCCATCATGTCAGGAGAGAAATCATTAGAGAAAGACATGGTTGGCAAGATAGGTCAATGCAAAAGAGGAAGGCCAGCAATGAGATGGATCGATACAATAACAGCAACTATGGGTGCCTCTCTGTCAACAATGAGCTGCCTGACTGAAGACTAAACACAGTTTAGGACAACTATCCACCACTTAACAGTCCTAGTACTGAACCACAGGATGCGAGATAATCTCCCTCTGACATCAGAAATACTTTCCCCATTGGTAAGCACCAAGTCCAGTATGGCTCCGCCATGTATAGGTTCTGTTATCAGTTGCCGGAATAGTTCTCCCTGTAGAGAATTTAGGATCTCTTCTAGATGACACTGCAGAAGGGATGTGCCCATCAACATCCGGCATATTGAAATTGCCTACCAGTAGCACTTCTCCTTTCATGGCTATTGCCTATGTCTTCTATTAAATCTCCATCACTTCTCCCTTTGAGGGGAATCTGTATATCACTCCAATGCCATTGGATTTCCCTTTCTTTCTAGTTTAACCCACAGTGCCTCTTCACTCCCATTTAAGCCCTATAATTCTATACCTTTAATATTTTTTACATATAGTGTCACTCCTCCCCTTCTTCCTACCCCGTCTTTCCTGAATAAAGTATAGCTTGGTATAATTACATCCCAGTCATGGTTGTCAATGAACCATGTCTCCGTAACCGCCACTAAATCCAAGTTGGCCTCTTCCATTAAAGCCTCAACCTCTGGGTTCTTATTTCCCATGTTACGTGCATTAATACACACCACTTTCGAGATGTGCCCCTTTTATCCATTTCTACAGAAGTATTTAATCTTTCTCTTACCCTGGAGCCTTTCTTCACCCAACCCTAATGAATCTAGTTTAAAGCCCTCTTCAGTAGGGTAGCCAGTTTGCTGCAGAAGACACTTCGACCCCTTTTGGACAGATGGATGCCATTTCTGCTTTGTAACCCTTGGAACATCATCCCATGGTTCATTAAACCAAAACGCTCTCAATGATATCCATACAGCAATGCATTTATCTCTGGGAGGAGAGTGCCTTGGCCTTTATCCTCAACAGGGAGGATTGAAGAGAACACAACCTTTTGCTTCACCCTTTGTCCCAGAGCCATGAAGTAGTTTTTGATACGCTCAGAGGGATACCTAGTGGTATCATTTGTGCTGACATGGATAAGAATATCGGATAATAGATAGTAGACTTGATGAGTCCCGGAAAACTTTCCATCTGGTTGGCAGATGGACACCTCAGTACCCCTCGGAGTCACTAATCACCACTACCCTTTGCTACCGGGAAAAATGGTAGAAACCATCATAAAGAATAAAATTACTCAGCATGTAGATAGTCACAACCTAATGGGAGACAGCCAACATGGCTTTAGACAAGGAAGATCTTGTCTTACTAATCTGTTATGTTTTTTTGAAGGAGTGAATAAACAGGTGGACAAAGGTGAGTCGGTTGATATTGTGTATCTGGACTTTCAGAAAGCCTTTGACAAGGTCCCTCATGAGAGACTTTTGGCAAAACTAAAGAGTCATGGGATAGGAGGCAGTGTACTATTGTGGATCAGGAACTGGTTAAAAGATAGAAAGCAGAGGGTAGGGCTAAATGGCCAATTTTCCCAATGGAGAAAGGTGAATAGTGGTGTACCCCAGGGATCTGTGCTGGGTCCGCTGCTTTTTGACATATTCATAAATGACCTGGAAAGTGGAATAACGAGTGAGGTTATCAAATTTGCAGATGACACAAAACTATTTAAAGTTGTTAAAACCCAAGAGGATCTTGATAAATTGGAAGACTGGGCATCAAAATGGCAGATGAAATTTAATGTGGACAAGTACAAGGTTATGCACCTAGGGAAGAACAACCCAAACTATGGTTACACGATGCAAGGTTCCACATTAGGAACCACCACCCTGGAAAAAGATTTAGGCGTCATTGTGGATACCATGTTAAAACCCTCGGCCCAGTGTGCAGTGGCGGCCAAGAGAGCAAATAGAATGCTAGGTATGATAAGGAAAGGAATGGAAAATAAAACAAAAGATATTATAATGCCTCTATATCGTTTAAAAAAGGTTTGGACAAGATCCTGGAGGAAAGGTCCATAAACCATTATTAAGAAGTGACCGAAGATATCAATGCTTGACCCAGTACAAGCATTGTGGAACTTGTGTCTCTTGGGGAAACTGCTAGGTACATATGACCTAGATTGGCCACTGTTGGAAACAGAATACTGGGCTTGATGGACCTTGGTCTGACCCAGTATGGCATATCTTATGTTCTTAAGTTCCTTGTGGTCACTAAGTCCGCAACTTTGGGGAGCTTGATCTCTGGTTCTTCCCTTTCCTGGTATGCTTTCACCACGTCTGGTCCAGGGCTGAATAGGGTTCTTCATTTCAAAGGCTGGAGGAGTTGGTTGTTGATTCTGCAGGCTCTGGTGACACGTATCCAACTTTCTTCATTCTGTAGCTTCCCATCTTCACCTGTGTCGGAGAGCTTGGATGTTTTAAGAAGCATCTCATCAATGAACTTCTCATTGTCTTGAATGCTTCTCTGCCTCGCCACCTCTTCTTTGGGCTCCTCCACTAGTTTCATGGGGGCTTCAGCTTGCAGGCATCCTGCACATGGAACTGCTCCTTTAACTGTCATCAGGTCTCTCTGGACAGAGGCAGAAGCTGGAACGTGGGCAGCAACTTTGGTAATATCTTTCCCAGCCATTGTACAGTTGATGGAGTTTTGGCATCTGTTGAAGTAAAAGAGAGACCTACCACAGTCCCTAACTTTCCTCAGCTGTCCTTTAAGAGAAAAAGCAGTTAACTTCTTTTTAGTGTGTTCTAACAACACTGTTCTATGTGCCTGTGTGTACTAATTGGGAAGTTGCCCTATAAAGCAAGACTGCTCACATGGGAGCTTAGTTGGGTAGGGTACTGAACCATATAAAGAACTGGATGACACTGAATCGTGGTGCAGTCTGGTTAATTTCAGGCCATGTCCTTGCTGTTCCTCTTACTCCTCTTAGTATGTATTTAACAGGTTTTCTATACCACCTTATCATTAATTTAAGGTGGCTTACAGAGAACAACACAGCAGACCAGCTTTTACATAGAACAGGGTATGTAACTTGGAAGATTAAATAGAGTACAATGTGTGTTGTATCACGTATGAACCATATACAATTACATGGATGCGGTGTAACTTGTATGTGATGTTTTTAGTGTGTTGTGGAAGTAGTCCAGGAGGATTAATCTTGAGCTTAACACCACAATGTCCCATGAAATTATGACCTCAAACACTGTCTACGATGTTGTTTATAAATAACTTGCCTTTCTCATTGAAATCCATTCTTGTTGACTGTACATAGTTGATTGTACATAGTTCGCCAAAGTTTAATTGTTAAAGTTAAGATGTACATAATTTCATGCAATGTTTAATGTAAAAACAGATATGTTATCCTGTTTCCTTGACTGTTATATGTAAACCGCACCTGATCACTGGAAGGTTGCGGTATATAAAAGATTGTTAAATAAAATAAATAAATTATTTAACAGAGGAATGTAATATCAGTATGTTCATGTGGTGAGTCCATTCTGTTTCATGGAAGTTATTAAATGTAACCACCTGCCAGCACTGAGTTTAATCACACATATATTTGAATATCAATCCCATAGTTGTCATTCTCCCTTAGCCTACTTCACCACATTTTGAATATTGCCTTTTGTAACACACAATTGTGGTTGTGATTAGTCCACTTGGATATCTGGAAATAAGGGTCAACAAACAGGTTGTAAATGAGACATTTTTATTGTTTGACAAACTTTTGAGACAGGGTGAGACAGTGACACTGCACAGTACAAAGACCCTGTATCTGATCTCAGGCTGTCTGCATGTGTCATTACAGCTCCATGAAGGAGGGGGGGATAGACAGACACAGGGTGAGACAGTAACACTGTACAGCACAAAGATCCTGCTAAGGATCTCTGCACAATATCTGACTTCGTCACATATGCAAAACACACTGACCCTCACCACAGAACAGCAACAGAAATACATAATGCAGAAACCCCAAAAAGCCAGAGTCTGCAGAAAAAGAAACAGAAAAAGATTGGAGAGCATTAGATGTGTCTTACTGGGTCAGAAGAAAAGGCCATTGAGTGTTACATTTTGTCTCCAGCAGTGACCAATCCAGATCCTAGGGAGCAGGTGCATTTTACTGTTCACACCCAGACGAGCAGCGTCTCTCCCAGGTTTCTATGGCTAAAACTGTTTTATGAGGAATTTCTTCAGGAGCTTGTCCAAACCCTTTTTAAACCCAACATGCTAAGTGCCGTGACTGCATGTTCCTTAAACGTACATTTGGTGAAAAATGACTTTGTTGGATCTATGTGACGACACCTTTCTACAGTTAGTGAAAAGGGGGAAATGAGAAATTGAGCTTAGGTTAGGAGGGCAGCTGCTCAGTCAGCGCCACTGGGCCCATGGTCCCTTTCCACTTACATTTACTAATGAGCACTCCCTGTCTCCTCTGAGTGCCAGGAGATGCAGTTCTGGATGGAAGTCGGACTCTCACCCTGCTCACACCGACCCTGCAGTACCTGACTCGGCTCTTTGAGCAGCATCTTCTACCCCGGAACCAAGTACACGGCTTCCAGGCTCTTCCATCTCATCCTGCTGACTCCACGGCCATCCTCCAGACACAGTTCCTCTTCGACATGCTACAGAAAACCTTATCTGTGAAGGTGGTAATTGGGATGTTGGGAAAGAGGTGTGGGGAGGGAATGTGAAGCAAGAAACTCCTGGCGAGACTGGGGCAAGAGATATACATGGGAGGGTGAAAGTGAGAGAGGGAAGGTTTAAGTGAGCTAGTGACTTTTACAATTGCTGTGAAAGTAACAGAGGACACCCTCCTGTTTCTCTCCCTTTTATGTTTCGGTTTGTCTTGGCCCTCTGTCTATATATTTCCCTCAATGCCATTTTTAATTTTGCTATAGACAGTATATAAAATTGAAATAAACTGTTTCAAGATTAGAGCAGGGGTATCCAGCCAGCAGAGCACTTGAGAGTTTCAGCATAAGACATTTTTGCCTAATTAGCAAATATGATTTTGAAGCTGAGAATTTTGGTGGCATGAAGTCAGAATTTCAGATGAGATCACCGATTTTGGTAAGTATGAATCATGCTATAATGGGGCAAAAATGGTTGTGTGGTATTTGTGGCCTGCTGAAAAATTTGGATGCTTCTGGGTTGGAGTAATGGACTGGGAAGCAGGAGACTTTTTTTCTGTAAACTGCTTAGAATGAGTTACATGTCTGTGGTATATAAATGTTTTTAAATAAGTAAAGTAAGGCAGGTGGAATAAGGGCTGTTAACTGGGAAAGAGAAGGATTTGTGTGATCCTGTTTGTGACTCATCATTCATTTCCTCCCCATTAGCTTGTTCACCCTGTGAGCTGTGATCTGCAGGCTCCGGTCAACATCTTTCCTTTTAAGTCTCTCAGGCGCTTGGAGGTATGATCTGCCGGGCTCTGTACTGGGAGAGGGAGGGAGTTTAGTGGGAGCGGACACTGGACTTTTGAGGTGCTAGGGAAGGGCAGGTGATTAGCTCTAAGGCAGGGGTTCTCAACCCTGTCCTCGCGACCCACCTAGCCAGTTGGGTTTTCAGGATAACCACAATGAATATGTATGAGAGAGATTTGCATACACTGCCTCCATTATATGCAAATCTCTTCCATGCATATTCATTGTGGTTATCCTGAAAACCCGACTGGCTAGGTGGGTCCCGAGGACAGGGTTGAGAACCCCTGCTCTAGGGGAAGAACATGGAGCACAGAGATGCCAAGTCGTAGCACTGAAAGGGGATGTTGGGTGGGATGTGTACTGGACTCTGGTATGCCGCAAGGGTAACACATGTGGGTTTAGAAATCATCCTGCTAGACCAGTCCAGACTAGTGGGTTTGTCCCCCTGTCATCAGGTAAGACAGAGAAAGTTCTAGGATATTGGTAACATCACCCTTGATAGATAATCTTGTACCCCTAGGGGTCCACTTCAGTATTTTCTCTGCCTCAACAGATGGTGGACTTCTCTTAGCTCCTGACTAGCTCCTTCAGGTGTTGCTCTGTCAGAGTAGCTCCCTTTTTGAGATTTCTGGGCACAGTAAGGTGCCTCCTGGATTTTTCCTAGACTCCTCTCCTATTTCTCCAAGAAGTGTTCCTAGTTGTGAGGATCAGTAGAGCACCTCTGAAGGGAAGGGCCCCTGCTTATGAGGAGTGATGCAGCCATCCACTTCACCTTGCTCAGCAAACAGGATTTCAGTCTTCAATAGCCTACCAGACTCTCTTTATTTTAGCTAAACTTTAAACAGAAAACAACAAAAAAAATTTACCATCAAAGAATTGTTGTCTTCAGTTTCAATGCTATCTGTTCCTGCTACCACTCTCTTGGCTAGCTTGTAGCAACTTCATTGAGAAAGGACAGTATGTTTATCTTATTTTTCTCCTTCTCCAGTTCTAAATTTTTGTGGCGATACTGTCTTTCTGATCCGGCTCCCCCCCCCCCCCATTCTTCCCATGGCTGTCATCTTAGCATGGGGATGTTACATAAGAATATAAGAGATACCATACTGGGTCAGACCAAGGTCCATCAAGCCCAGTATCCTGGGCCAATCTAGGTCATAAGTACCTAGCAGTTTCCCCAAAAGACAGGTTCTGCAATGCTTGTATTGGGTGAAGCAGTGGATATTCTGGATCTCCTTTAATAATGGCTTATGGACCTCTCCTCCAGGAACTTGTCCAAGCCTTTTTTAAACCCATTTACACTAACAGCTTTTACTACATCCTCTGGTAACGAATTCCAGAATTTCTTGCTGAGTGATTTTATTGCGGCTGACATCGTTTCTGGCAGAGGTTTCTTGGGCTTGTCGGTCTCTCCAATTTTGTTGGGCTACAACTCTTTACAGAGTTAGTCTCAGCTGTGCCTTTTTATTGCCTCTCCTTGGCTCCTGCGACTTCCCACCAAAACAGTTACAGAGCAGTTGACATCTTCTGAAGGGGAGAGACTTTGCCATTCTGTCTTTCCCTCTCTTCCAAACTCAGTGTAGTTCTTAATGTCTTACTGTCGCGGCTATGCCGCCTTCTCTGCAGCACTGTATAGACTGTGGGAAGAAGCGCAGAATGTTAACCAATAACTTGTGCATAATTGGTGAGTCTGATTGGGTGGGGGAGGGGGTCCTTCCTCAGTCACAGGTCACTCTTCCAGCGTTGTTGTCCTGTCTTCTACTGTTTCCTCAGCCTCTCAATGGTCTTTGGATGCCCTACCTCTGGTCCTCTTGCCTGAGAATCAACCACTTTCCTTACAACCTTTCACTCTGCAGCCTCTTCATCAGGCTTCTGTAAACTCTGACCTCCATTTTATGGAACTCTTCCATCAAGCCTTGGATTTATGGTGCTCGGGCTCTGCTGTAGCTCTAAGCCCTTCAGCTCCTCTTTTGAAAAAGCGTTCCAGACTTCTGCTGCAGGTCAACCTCTCAACCAATCTAGAGTTTCCATCTTTTCTTCAGGGTACATGCATCCTGCTGGAGAGGATGGCGAGTGCCCCTCAGAGGAGCCTTCTCTCAGCTTGGAGTCTGAGAGGAGGGTGAACCTCTGGAAAAGGATGAAGAGACTCCAGATGAAGGTCAAGATATCAGTCTTTTCCATAAAGAGGAACTCCTGGCTCTTATCTCCCAGATGATGGAGGCGCTTCACCTTTTTGAAACACAGGCTCCTTAAGATCCAGCTAAACCTTAAGCAGGACCCCATCATCATGTGTATCAAACTTTCCAAGGCCTTTTCTTTCCCTACAGAGCTTCAATAGATGGCTTCTTTGGAATGGGATTCCACAGAAGTATTTCTGCATTGTGCATGTTGCTTGGGATGCTTCTACCTCTGGTGTCCGGAAAATCTTGATAAGTGGTTCTGCTTTCCCATGGTTGATGCACTTGTCACTGCAGTCACTAAGCACATGACAATCCCTGTAGAAGAGGGTACTGCGCTTCAAGATCAGATTGATTGCAAGTTGGAGGGACTTTGAAGACTGCCTTTTCTTCTTCTTTAGCGCTACAGGCCTCAGTTTGTGGTGTCGTAGTGGTGCGGACTCTTCTGCGCTGGCTCCAATTGCTCCCAGATTATCCGGCATTGCCTCATCTAGAATTGGTAACTGCCTTTGTAGCGGATGCCTTTTATGATCTCCTTCGCTTATCAGCTCGTTCTGTAGCTGCCGCTACAGTGGCACATCGCAGGCTGTGGCTTCAATATTGGAATGCTGATACAGCTTCCAAGTCCCGCTTAGTTAAGCTCCCCTTTATGGGTAGATTCCTTTTTGGGGAGGATTTGGAGAAGCTTGTGAAGGATTTGGGGGGAAGTCCAGCCTCAGCGTTTGCCAGAAGACAAGCCAAAATCCAATTCTTGTCATCCCACTACTACATCATCATCTTATCGAGTATGCTTCAGGGACTCACGCCGCTATCATCCTGAAAGACAGTACTTCCTCAAATAAATCGGGCTCCAAGCTGCAGTCTTTTCGGGGCTTCCGTCGCACTCGAGAAGCTTACTCTTCATCCAATAAATTCTCGGGCCCCTCACGGACTTCTAGTTGACAGACTCGTGGTCCATTCTGGGCTTCCTTTTGTGGTGGTCGATTTACATCCCCCCCCCCCCCCCCCGACAAATGGACACCGATAATATCAAACAAGTGGCTGCTCGAGGTGATTTCATGAGGATATGCTCTCGACCTTGCCGAGCCTGTCCCAAACATCTTCCTTATGTCTCCCTGTTTTTCCTCCACCAAAAGAGCAGCCATCTGCATGATCCTTCCACACCTTATTCAGCTCCATGCTCTCTGTCCAGTTTCTCCTTCAGAAAGAGTCTCCGGTCACTATTCTACCCAAGGACAGATCCTTCCTGTTCCATCCTGGACCTCAAGGGGGGTCAATTGTTTTCATATTCCGCGTTTCCGAATGGAAACTCTTACATTTGTCATCCAAGCAGTGTGCTCTGGAGAATTTCTAATCTCCCTTGACCTGGCAGAAGCATACCTCCACATCCCAATTCACAAAGACCATCAGCAGTACTTGCATTTCACAATGCTAGGCCAACATTATCGGTTTCAAGCTCTGCCCTTTGGTCTCACCACAGCTCCTCGTACCTTCTCCAAAGTAATGGTAGTGGTCACGGCAGTTCTTTGTCATCAAGGCATTCGTATTAATCCTTACCTGTACGATTGGCTCATTAGAGCCAAGACTTTCCTGGAGGTGCTGTCAGCAGTATTTTGCGTCATTAGTTTTCTGGGCCGTCTCAGCTGGGTGGTCAACCATGCCAAGAGCCACCTCTATCCAACTCAGTCTCTTGAGTTCCTGGGAGCCCTTTTCGACATGAGTGGGCCGTGTCCTCATGCAGGACAGGTGCGAAAAGCTCTGCACAGTTCAAAGCCTTCCAATGTCTGGCAGCGCCCAAAGCTTGATACTACCTGCAAATCCTTGCCACCATGGCAGCCACCCTCGATACTTTTATGCCCTGGACTTGAGCTCACATGCGTCAGTTACAGTGCTCTCTACTGTCTCACTGGTCTCCTGCCACCCAGGATTACCAAATCAGTCTTCCTCTTCCACCTTCAATATGTCACAGCCTCCAGTGGTGGCTTTGTCCTCATCACTTCTTGAGAGGACGTCACTTGGAGTCTCCGCATTGGGTAATTCTTCTACAGATGCCGGGCTGGGGGGGGGGCGCATGGCCTAGTCCAAACAACGCAGGGTTCTTGGACAGCCTGTGAGGCTGCCTTGAAAATAAATTGCCTTGAGGCACGAGCTGTCCATCTGGCTTTCCTCTCCTTAGGAATGAGCAATCCGGGTGCTCTGGCACCTCCATGACGGTGGCTTATCTCAACCACTAGGGCAGCACCAAGTGCCCTGGAATGGCCTTGGAGATGGGGCTCTTATTCTCAAGGCACTCTCAGTTCAACATATAGCAGGAGTGGAGAATGTTCAAGCGGTTTTTCTCAGTCATCAAGCATTGGATCCTAGCGAATGGGAACTCGCTCCGTCGGCCTTCTTGACAATTGTGCGCCATTTGGGTGGTCTGACCCTGGACCTGATGGCCACCTATTCCAAAGCTAAAGCGATGGTATTTTTCAGTCGTTGCAAGGAGCCGGGATCTCATGGGCTGGATGCTCTGGTCCAACCTTGGCCCTTGTCTCAACTTTTCTGCATCTTTTCCCCATGGCCAATGGTCCGGTAGTCCTTGTGACACCAGATTGGGCGGCCATGGAATGCCGATCTCATTGCCTGCTGCATGAGCTGCCCCTGCTTCTCAGCATGTGGAAGGACCTTCTCCGACAAGGTTTGATATTCATGAACAACCCTGCTCATGACTTGACTCTTGAACAGTACCGCCTAGAGCGCAAAGGTTATTGGCCGCAAGTAGTAGCAACCTTGCTTAAAGCGCGATGTCCCTCTATCTCTCAGGCCTATGCCTGAGTTTGGCATCTGTTTTTATTTTTCTTCCTGGTGCTCTAGGAAGTCCCTTTCTCCTTGAAGAGTTGGCATGACAGCCTCCCTTTTCTTTCTTCAGGATGGCTTAAGTCTTGCTCTTAATGCCTTGAAAGTGCATGTGGCTGCCTTGACATGCTTGAGGAGGCCAATCAGCCTCTCATGCGGACATGGTCTGTTTTTGCAGGTGGGGGGGAGGGTCTGTATCCTGTGGCCTTCTATCTAGCTGGTTGTCCCAGTCTGGATCTCTCTTTAGTACTTCACGCCCTCAGCCATGCCCCTTTTGTGCCTCTCTGCTACGCATCTCTGAAGGATTTGACACTTAAGACTGTGTCTTCCTTGTGGCGGTCACATCCACCTGACGTGTCTCAGAGCTCCAGGCACGGTCTTGCCAAGACCCCTTTCTGTCCTTCTCCCCAAAACACCAAAAGTTCTTTCTGATTTCCATGTCAATCAGTCTGTTTCCTTTCTCTTCTTGAAGGAGCAATGTTTAGGTTGCAATCAGTCCTTGCATCTTTTGAATGTTAGCAGGACCCTACACCATTATCTCAAGGTCACCAATCCCTTTTGTCTTTCCAACCATCTCTGAGGGGAGCAGCCACCTCCTAAGGCAACTATTGAGCGGTGGATTAAGCAGGCCATTGAGTCTGCTTATATCCTCCAGAATAAGCCTGTGCCTGTAGGGATTTGGGCTCATTCCACGAGAGCTCAAGCTGCTTCCTGGGCCAAACTATCACAAGTTACCCCGCTCACTATTTGCAGGGTGACTATTTGGTCCTTCCTCTACCTTTGCTCATCATTATTGCTTGGCTCTCCATGCCAGGGAAGTAGCTTGCTTTGGTGCCACCGTTTTTGGCTATGGCTGTTTGTTCCCACCCTGGGATGGTATAATTTTGGTACTCCCCATGTCTGGACTGGTCTAGCAGGATGATTTGCAAGGAGAAATTTTAGACTGAGTCTATATGCCAGGCACCTTCTCTGACCCTTTTCAAATCCAGGCTGAAAACTCACCTCTTTGCTACCGCTTTCGGATCTTGACTCACCTGATCGCCTTTGTGTTTCTTTACCATTCCCCCTAGATGAATCCTTGTCTACACCTTCTGTGTCATCTGTCTTGACTAGATTGTAAACTCTGATGAGCAAGGACTGTCTCTTACATGTCTGTGCAGCGCTGCGTACATCTTGTAGCGCTATGCAAATGCTCAGTAGTAGTAGTAATTACTGATAATTTCCTTCCTGGAATCCTGCTAGACCAGTCCAGGACCTGCCCTTTAGTTCTGGTCCTGCGGCTGTTTCGAAGAGTATCTAATTTTATTTTATTTAGCTGGGTTTATATGCTGCTTTTCTCTGAGTCAGTGGTTTACATCGAACAAGGAATAATAGGTTACATTGAACATCATGTTAACTTATGTACATTTAGGTAATAGGTAACTTATTTACAGGTATATATCAAATATGAGAATTGAGCATTAACTGTGATCGGCCAGAGGGCCTTAGATTAGTTCAGTTTTAAAAGTGAAGTGTTTTTCATGTCTGGTTTGGCTTATGTTTGGGCTGTTCTGAAGTCCTTTTGCTTGCCAGTAATATACTGAAGAGGACCCCAAGGGGTACAGGATTATCTATCAAGGGTGATGTCACCAAGATTCTAGAATTTTCTTGTCTCCCCTGCTGGAAGGGGGATACAACCCACTAGTCTGGAGTGGACTAGCAGGATTCCAGGAAAGGAAATTAACAATAAGTAAAATTTTCTCTATAGATTTTGTGGCGTGACACTCATGCTTTCTGTTTTCTAATTTTAGCTTAGGTGCATTTCTCTACATTGCCTCCAGGGTCTAAGATCTATCTACTCACAGCTCGAGATCTTAATCTGCTCCAAATGTGTTGTCGCATTAAAGGTGAGTTTCTGGTATGTCCTTGGTTTTTTACTTTCCATCAGCAAACTCCATAGAACTCGTTGCATCCTTGGGAATCTGGCACTTGGTCCCTTCTTCTGACTCATGTCATTTCTGCACCCCTGGAAACCTGGCATCCAGCCCTTCCCCACTCCAGTGGTCTGTCTTTCTCCATCTAGTATTACTGTTTTACCTCTTTTTCTCTCTCATCAAAATGAAATGAGTGCATATGGCCCATCCATTCAGCACATCCACACCAACTAGACTCTAAATTGGCACCACAACTTCCACACCATTCTCCCTTGGCCAAGGAGTACCACAGGGATCGGCACTCTCCTCTGTCTTGTTCAACATCAACATCTACATAAAACCACTCTGACACCGAAGTTCTTAATGATGTCACAATTACCTTATCTATGCAGCTGGCATAATGATATTTACCCCTTTCACTGTAGAGCGTAAGAACAGAGTGATACCTTTACCTAGTATTATGTGATTTGATTCTCACACCTTATTAACATGCGGGTGAGAATAATCAAAGGGGGGAATGTGGTAGGCGACGGCCTATGATCCATGCTAATTGAACTAAGCAGACAGGCCTGAGCAGCTTGACCTGTAACTGAAGCCTGTAGTTAGGCCCAGAGGAATGAAAACCCCCCTGAATGATGACACCATAGAATTGAAACTTAACTCAGTTTAACTGAACATAGCTAAGCAGAAACGAAACTTATAAAAGACAGAAAACAGCTCTAATTGGTACTGATAAGAGAGCACAGCTTCTATGGAATTAATTAACTCTGCAAAAAGCAAGGTTACAGTGCCCTGCTTCCCATATGTTTTAACAAGCTCAGCGACCTTGGAGGAGAGAAGTAACAAGTTGGAGACACTGACCATTGTAATTGGGACTAGAAGGGGGGCAACCAGGTGCTGGGCCCAGACCAGAGTCCGATTGGGTAGCCATATCAGTACCGGGACCAATAGATGGGTGAGAGGGGTACTGGGACCAATGAAAAGTTTGCCTATGCTTAGAATGGACAAGAAAGCTATAAAAGTTGTTGTTTTACTAGAAGCCATTGCTCAGCCATTTTGAAATTGCTTATTGCTTGAGCCATGTGCACATTAAACTGGCTTGGATCCTTGAAAAGACTCCTGGATTTATTTATTGCATGCTTATCTGCTGCTACATCACCACCATACTGCCAGACTACACCAAAATCTCAAACTGCTTCACTGCAACCAATCTCTGGCTCAAAGAACACAACCTCATGATTAACCACAACATATCAGACATATTAAATATCACAAGAAACAAGAAATTCATTCATTCTGCCAACTAAAACATGATGCATAAGAATAATCCGATCTCTGTCAAAACCCAAGTCAACTACTTGGGTATCACACTCGATCAAGAACTCTACTTTCAGCCTCAAACCGCTTCACCAAGTCTGTTTATTTCATGCTCTGCACCTTAAAGAATCTATGCAAGTTCTTAGACTGCAAGAGGAAGAAGTGGACAGACAATAAATTGAAGACATATGCTGTATTGCTAGGAAAGGGGAAGTGCTACTGATAGGGGATTTCAATATGCCAGATGTTGATTGGCACATTCCTGCTGCAGCATCATCTAGAAGTAAGGAGATCCTGGATTCTCTACAGGGAGAGCTATTCAGGCAATTTGGTAACAGACCCCACATGTGAAGGGGCCATATTGGACTTGGTGCTTACCAAAGTGAAAGTGTTTCTGATGTTATAGTGTAGCAGCAGAGCGCAGACAAACCAATAATACCAGGAGTCTGTTCAGAAGGTCCAAATCATTTATTTGTGCACAAGACTCAAGCAGAATCAAATTCAAAATGTCTGAGCCCCCGTTTTTAGCAAAACAACAACTTTTATAGACTTCTTCTCCATTCTAGGTATAAGAAAACATTTCATTGGTCCCGGTAACCTCCCATACCCCTTCTATTGGTCCCGGTATTGATAAGGTTATCCAATTATGTCCTTTGACTGGGCTTAGCACCTGCTCACCCCCCTTCTAGTCCCAGTTACAATGGTCAGTTCTCCAACTTCGTTATTTTTCTCCTCCAAGGCCATTTAACTAGTTAGCATATGTGGGGAAGCAGGGCACTGTAACCTTTCTGTCAGCAGTTTTAATTAAATTCTTTGCAGCTGTACTTTCTTATCAGTGGTATTTAAACTTATTTTTCTATATTTTCTGAGTTTCAATTCTGCGCAGCTAAGCTGATTATGCTTTGCTAAGCTTCATTTATACAATAGCAGCATATTGGGGGATGTGCAATTCCTATGGGCCTCTCCACAGGCTTCATTTACAGGTCAAGCTGGTTAGGCCTGTCTGCTCCTTTCAGACACCATGGATCATAGGCCTTCGCCTACCACAATAGTGGGAGATCATTTTGCATCCAATGATCACCAGATGGTGTTTTTCAGTATTAGGACTAGGGCTGTTAGAATCCATTCCAAGGTGAGGATCTTAGACTTTAGGAAGACTAACTTTGCCAAGATGGGCCAATACCTCAGGGAGTCGTTAGCGTGATGGGAACAGCTGGGGGATGTAGAAAAACAGTGGGCAAAACTGAAAAGGGATATTTTAAGGACAACCAACCTTTTTGTTAAAATGGTAAATAAAGGTAAAAGGAAAAGGAGACCGCTATGGCTTTCGAAAGAAGTAGCTGAAAAGGTGAAGAAAAAGAGGGAGGCCTTCATGAAATACAAGAGATCACAGAGAGAGGAAGATAGGCAATTATATTTGGAAAAAGAGAAGCTAGCAAAGTAGTCAGGAAAGTAAAGATTCAAAAAGAGGAGGAAATAGCTTGTTGCAGTGAAGTGCACGCAATGAATAAAACCAGGAGTCAGTTCGAAGATCCAAGCCAATTTATTGTGCACAAGTCTCAGGCAAATGTCACAATCAAAATGGTCTGAGCAATGGAGTCCATTAAACAACATCTTTTATACCTTTCTTCTTCAGTTTAATACAGGCAAACTTTCTATTGGTCCCACTGACCCCTGCACCCATCCAATTGGGATCTTTCTGTGGGCCCAGTGCTCTGTTCCGCCTGCTCAGAATTCTCTAACAAAGGCACAGTTCTAAACTTTGATACTTTTCTCTTACAAGGTCACTGCTTAGATTAGAAAATGTGTGAATACAGAACACTGGTACATGTCTGTCATCAGCATAGAATATTCAACAAAGGATTTATACAACCTTATCGAAAAGCAGTTTAAAGCAGTTTCTCTAACTTTTATACTGACTTTGGTCTTTCTCAGCATTCTTATTCTTAGGTGGGGGCTGGGACTCAGGCCTAGCTTACAGGCCTCTCATAGGTTTACATACATTTATAGGCTATTCTAGGCCATAGCCTACCACATTCCCCCCTTTGATTATTCTCACCCGTAAGTGCGAGAGGGTGAGAATCAAATCACACATTACACAGGGTCCTCAGCATCATGTTGGGGTACAAGGGAATATTGCCACATAGCTAATACCTTTTTAGCTGCCTTACGTTCAACAATATTATCAATGGTTGAGTTCAGCATACGCAAGCATAAGGGTAGGAAACATGAATAGGACAATGAATACAAGTGTTTTCAGGCCGCCCATGCCTGAAAACAGAGAACCAAACCATCCATCGAGTTGCAATCCATGCCATGTCTGAACTGGTACATATGTATGTTTTCTCATATGATTGGCTATATCTTCTACAACTTGTCCTTCATTATCGATTTGCAAACAATTAGTTAAATTCAGCTTTCCACACACCCCTCCTTCAGCAGCAAGTAAATAATCTAATGCTAAGCGATTCTGATAAATGGCTGTACACATCTGCGTGGCTTGTTTAGCTAACAGGGTTAGTGCTCTACTGGTTTCATTAGTTATTATTTCTACAACAGCTTGCAAACGTATAATACGATTCAACATATACACAGGGTTGCGGTAACCCCAAGAGCCATCTTGTGCCCAGGTGGCAGGTCCATAGTAGGAAACAATTCTCTCCGGTGGCCATTCCTCAGATGTTGCATCCCATTTGTCCCATTGGCCTATCTTCAAGGCCTCAAGTTTCTGTCGACTCTTGTATACAGGAAAACCCAGTCGTTCTCCATGGGAAATGGGCAGAAGAAAGAAAAGGTCTTATTGTCCCCAAAACACACGCAGCTCCCCAGTTGGCAGGGAGTCTAGCATATGCTTGAGTTCCGCAGATCCAATATAGTCCAGGTGGAGCTTGCCAGTTATTGTGAGAAGCGAGATTTGTCCATAACCTGGCAAGGTTAGGAAAGATGATCAGAGGATTGGAGGGTTCCAGGGCATTGGTTCCTGACCACCAGGATGTCTTTTTAGTAGTAGCATTATAGTACTTCTGGTTCAAACAGACCAATTGCCCCACTAGAATAGTTAGTTGTGGTCCAGCTCAAGCAAAACATAGGTTACCAACAATGGGGTTAGCTAGGACCCATTCACTGGTAGCTTTATGCAGATCTGTTTGGTTGTATGGTACAGAATAGTTCAGTTCTTGTGCTTCCCAGGGCCATGGTCGCCCATCTGAGTTCCTCCACAAAAAAGACAGAGACATGGAGACTGGATGATACAGCTCCAGCTAGTTCAATAAACAAATTTCGAGAAGCTTGGGGAATTACAAACTGCCTTCATGGCCTCATAGAAGGTATGATGTATTCGGTAAGGTGAAGAGACATGAGTTTTGGTGTTGAGCTGGATATATACAATAGTTCCGGGGTGAGTTCCACTTCCTGCAATACGTAGACCGAATCGGAATCCTTGCTTCCACTGGCTCGGGTCGAGGATGAGAAGCCATAGGGGATTACAAGCACTTTTTCTTGCACTTCTTGGGATCCAATAGGGGTAATCTTTCTAGCTTAGCCTTGCGATTATCTCCAGTTTGTCCAGTAGGGCTACCAGACCAGGTAGCATAGTACACACAGCCCCATTTCGGGCAGAAATAGTCATCTTTTGATGGTTTTCCATAAGTAGTTGGGGAATTTACCCCAGTGCATATTCCCCATCTGTATGCACCTTCGGGACACATGTACTTGTCATAGTAGTAAGCTTGTTCCCATGATCCACACCTGTAATAGTCATTTCTGTTTATCAGGTCACAAGCATCAAAATACAGGGACGCAGGTTTGGTGGGATCAGAGAGTTGAGTTGTAGCATTTATGAGGGCTCCATCTTCATCATTTCATCGTAGTTCCAAGACATAGTAAGAAGGATTCTGTCGGGGTCTAAAACAGGTACGAGTCTTTCTCTTCGTAGTGTGAGTCGTAATGGTGCTACAGGGTTAGCGATCGAAGTCCAAGGACGACTCTCAGGAACTGCTGCTCGTTTGACTCGACTGTGATGAATCCAGGAATCGATTTCTGCCACTTTAACTGCTGTGGGTGTTGACAGTAGAACAACGTACGGTCCCTTCCAATGAGGTGCCAACGGTGTCTTCCACTCTTTGACCCACACCGAGGCTCCAGGCTTGAAAGGATGCAATGGCTCTGTCAGATTGATAGGCAACTGGTCTTGCACCCAGGTATGGAGGTCCTGCAAGACAGAACCTAGAGCCAACAATTCTTGTCTAGTGACTTTTTATCCAATCTGATTCATATCCCCCCTTATTCCCTGAACTATGGGCGGGGGTCTTCCATACAAAACCTCAAATGGGAAAACTCCTAATGACTTGGTAGGGGCTGACCGTACTCTGAGAAGGGCTATAGGGAGAGCTTGAGGCCATTTCAGGTGAGCTTCCTGACATAGCTTGGACAATTGAGATTTCAGGGTTCGGTTCATTCTTTCTACTTTCCCTGAACTCTGGGGTCTATAAGCTGTATGTAACTTCCACTGTATTTGTAGAGCACGGGCTAGCTGCTGAGTTACTTGTGACACAAAGGAGGGCCCATTGTCTGACCCTATGGTCAAAGGTATTCCAAACCGGGGAATGATTTCATGAAGCAGAGCCTTAGTGACTTCTCTGGCCTTTTCAGTTCTGGTGGGGAAAGCCTCCACCCACCCAGAGAAAGTACAAACTAGAACCAGTAGGTAATGATATCCATTTGCTCGTGGCATTTCTGCAAAGTCTATTTGGATATTTCCCATGGGGGTTACTCCCACTGATTGAACTCTTGGAGGTAGGACAGGACCCTGTCGGGCATTATTCTTTGCAAAGACTACACATTTTCGGGCTATTGAGGCAGTTAAGGGTCCCAACAATGAGATACAGAAATACGGTTTCAGAGCTTTTTCCATTGCAGTCTTTCCATAATGTGTGGCTTGATGAAAGGCGTGGACAAAGGCTGGACCTAGGGCTTCAGGGATCACAGTCATACCAGGAGGTGAGCCTCCTTCAGGCGGTGGTAGCACTATCCATCCAGTCTCGGATAACTGCCCCCCCTCATTCTGACAATAATAGTCCAGCTCATTTGGAGTGTATCGTGGTGTCCAATCACTGAGAGGTACTGGAAATATGGCTGCCTGAACTGCAATATTGGGGGTAGAAATTTCTCCTTTAATTGCTGCTTCTCGGGCTGAGGCATCAGCGAATCTGTTCCCTCGGGACACTTCTCCATCTCCAGTCTGCTGGCCTCGGCAGTGCATTACAGCAACTTGTTTAGGGGCCCATATTGCTTCCAATAACGTGAATATTTCTGGGCCATACTTGATGGACTTGCCTCCCGAGGTTATCAATCCGCGTTCTTTATACAAAGCTCCATGGGCATGTAATGTTGTAAAGGCATATTTGGAATCTGTGTATCTCCAGGAACAAGCAAGAATGAGTCTTCACATATGGGTACGTCGGTACCGACGGAGTCTGTGCGGGAACGCTTCCCAGCGTCCAATCAAGAGCTTTTGGAAGCATCCCAGCATGCCTGCGTGCTGCCTTCCGCCTTTCCCAACTGCCTCTCCTCAGTTTTCGTTTTTCCGCGGAGCCGGCAGGACGTCCTCTGTCACCGCAGAAAATTCTTGTTTTTATTTTTTAGTTTTCTTTATTTATTATTATTTATTACAGTTTCTTATATACCGCGCTATTTAGAATCAGCGCGGTTTACATCATAACAAAACGACCATAACGACAAACTGTCAGGTGTTACATTGAACAGGAGTACAAACTTGGATAACTGGGTTAACTATATACATAAACTATTTACACTGCAGTGTGAGGGCATTTCTAGACTGGGTCATTTCTTGGAGGGGATATCTAGTTCAGTTGCTGTCTGGGAAATAGTTTTCTTGTGGTCGCGGTGGTCTTCCCGACGCCACCGGTACCGCCGGTGTTTTCTTTTCTTGAAAATTTTTCCTTTTCCACGGGATATTTTTTCTTCATAGTGTCCCACGGTCTCTTAGGCCTTTTAGGCCTTCTCTTTTTTCCTTCATGGAACCGCCAAACATTTTCTCCAAGAAATGTAAAGACTGTGGCGGTACAACTTTATTTTTAGACCCTCTAAGTCGGTGTCTAACCTGCTTGGGTCCCGACAACAATTTGGTAAGAAGAAGTTTTCAACATCGAGGCTCCCTCGATACACGGTTGCCCTCCAACTTCGGGGCACCGTCCCCTTCTTCCTCCACACAGGATCAGGTAACCCACAAAACAGTCTGTTAAGACTAGCCAGTCCTCGAGTGGTAGGTCTAATGCGCAGCATGTAGACGGCTCCGGCCTTGCCCTCGAGGGCCCACTGGCTTCAAAACCCCGGCGGGAGTCTTCGGTCTCCAAAGCCTATAAGGGTTTTCAGGTTGTTCCTGGGGTTCACCCCCCCCACAGAACATACCTAAGCCGTGTACGGTGGTGGCATCCGCTTCGAGCGGTACCGATGCATCGGCACTGGTGTTGGATGAAACACTCCTCACCAGGGATCGTCATCTGGCGTCCTCGGTACCTTCGGGACCGGTGGATACCCTCCAGATTGACTTTCCATTATCGGTACCATCACCGATACTCCAACCGACGTCGGTACCCTCCAGATGTGCATCGATAGCCTCACTTCCTTCCATGCCAAGGTCTAACCACTATCAAATGATACATGCTGGCACAGGAACTATCTTTCCTTTCTATAGACTTCCTATTCGTAAGTCTTCTTCAGCTCCATTCTCTTCACCCTCTTACCAAGCTTTTCCCCTGTAAGAGGGAATTACTTACTGGGAGGCTTTTTCTTCAGCCTCTCTACTTTTCTCACTTTCCAGTGCGGAGTTTACCTCCTCTGCTCAATCTTGCTTTGGGGCAGCTTATCAGACATGTCCAGAGTTTCCTACTCCTGTTCTGTCTGTCCTTTCTGTTTTTGAACAGTAAGATTCTTTCTGCTGTCTTGCTAACAGCTGCCTATGCAGGAGCTTTAATGTTTGGACCACTGGTTCTTGTTCACAAACAACCAGATGTCCTACACTAACATTCTGTCTAGTCTTAGTAGTGGCTCCAAGTCAGTGTTTCACCTCTCTTGGAGATCATCTCACTACAAGCTTTCTAGATTGTCTTCTATTCTGCCATCTTCATTTTCCTGACTTTGGCAGCATAGTTGACAGAGATACTGGCTCTCTAACAGCCAGTTCTATCTCCTTATTTTCCTGCATCATGCTGTCTGCAATGTACAGAGAAGCTTTCCACTATGGGCCCTTGCTAGAGAGCATGGGTTTTTTTTTCTCCAACAGCTATCCTAGCTGCTTAGAAAAGGCTTTTCAGTCATGTCTCCCATGACTAGAAGGTTCTCCCTTCTTTTACTGTCTACTTTTTTGATATAAAGGACATAGGCCTTCTCTTACGTGAAAGCTCAAGGACTTGCCAGTTCCCTGCTTCGGTCCATAGTTTTTCCCAATCGGGGATATGCTCGTCCTCATGGTAAGAACACATGATACCTTTGCCCTTAAGCAGGTCAACATGGTATCTCATCTCTAGGCGTCTTCTGTCTACTTACCATGCTAGAGTCCTGGAAGACTCGGGACTTGCTGGCTGCACATTGACATTGTCCTTTGTTTTTCACGTAATAGTCCTGGTTATTTTCACTAACTAGCAATCTCCAGGAACAAGCAGGAATGAGTCTTCACATATGGGTATCGTCGGTACCGATGGAGCCTGCACGGGAACGCTCCCCAGCGTCCAAAAGGAAAGCTTTTGGGAGCATCCCACAGCGCCTGCGCGCTGCCTTCCCGCCTTTCCTAACCGCCTCTCTCCAGTTCTTCTTTTCCGCGGAGCCAGCAGGTCGTGTTCCTGTCACCGCTGAAGAGTTTCTTTATTTTATTTCTTTTGTCGCGCGTCTGCCTTCTCGACGCTGGACCGGTACTGCCGGTCTTTTCTTTCTTTATTCTAAAGAAAAAAAAAAAAACCTGCTTTTTTTTCTCACTTCAGTGCATTTTCTTCTTTGGCCTTAGGCCTAGGGAAAAGCCCGCCTCTGGGTTTAAAAAATGCACGAAGTGCAGCGGCACTATTTCTGTCACTGACACTCATGAATGGTTGTCTAAAATGTTTAGGTCCTGACCACTCCATTGCGGATTGTGAGTCCTGTTCTATGATGTCTAAAAGAGGTCTACAGAATCGAGCAGCTAAGCTCAGTACCCTGTTTCCCTCGGATGCAGCTTCGGTTGCATCGACGTCTTCCAGGGCTGCTTCTTCCTCACATGGATCTCAGGTAACCAAACTTAAATCCAGCCGGTCCTCGAAGGATAGATCTTCCCTCTAAGTATCGAGATGCCTCCGGGCTTGCCCTCGAGGAATCCGCACCGGCAAAATTACCCCGGCGGGAGGCTCCGGCTTCCAAAACTTTATCTATGGGGTCACAGGTTGACATCGATGGCTCGGCCTCGACCGATCACCTGTTGCCATGTTCTGGGGTACCGGTGGTTCCCACTGGTACCGACATCCAGACATTGGTTGCGTCAATGGATCAGAATATCCTGACCATGCAGCGTGCCATCACGGCATTCATACAAGCTGCGACGCCTTTGGTACCGCAACAAACTCCGTTGCCGGTACCGACCCCGGCACCGGTACCGACATCTATTCCGGTGCCGGTACCGATTGCATCGACATCCGCTTCGGGGTCGACTGTAGCGGTACACTGTTCTGTGATGCCCATCGGTACCGAATCAGTACCGATCACTCCCGATGTCGATACCACCCGGTATGCGTATCGGGCTCTGCAGGAGCATCCAGACAGGCGATACTTCGATTCCTCTGAAGACTCTGATGAATCAGAGGTCTCTGTCGAAGCATCGGTGATTCATCCTCAGGAGCCCTCTTCTCCAAAAAGGAGAATGTCTCCTCCAGAGGACTTGTCTTTTCAAGACTTTATTAGGGAAGTGGCCAGGGGTCTTTCCATCTCAGTGGCCCCTGAGACAGCAGAGCCTAGAGCCAAAAAATTAGATATTTTACAATATCCTAAGGCTCCTAAAGAGGCAGCCACTTTACCAATACATGAGATTCTTTATGATCACATGTTGGGCATATGGGAGACTCTCACCACTTCCCCTCATTCTCGAGGTTGGACACCATGTATCGTGTCCCTCCTTGTCCTGGGTTTCATAAGACTCAGCTCCCTCACCACTCCATGGTGGTGGAGTCTGCCATGAAGAAGATAAAGAGTACACAAAGGCACTCTTCTGCTCCTCCAGGAAGAGGAATGCAGAACCTTAGTTGCCTTTGGCAGGAGAATTTTCCAGGCCAGTATGCTTGTTGCCAGAACCAACTCCTATAGTCTCTATATGGGGATGTTTCTAAAAGAAGTTACAGATCACCTGCAAACTTTATCTCCTTTCATTTCAGAAGATAAAAGGGAAGAGTTCCTCACCTGGCTCAAACATGCCCAGGATATTCCAAGTTTTTCCCAACCGTGCAGCCTTTGACTCTTTTGAAGGTGCCAGCAAAGCCTCGGCCAGTGCCATAGGTGCATGCAGAGTTGCTTGGTTACAAGCTTCTGATTTGGAACCTTGGGTTCAAGATGGACTAGGAAACCTTCCTTGTACAGGTGAAAACCTTTTTGGCAAAGATTGGCAAGCAAAGGCCACCCAAATGGATGCTGAAAATTCTGCTTTAGATAGACTTTCAAAGTTTACTTCTGCTCCTTTTAAGAAAAAGTTGTTCAAAAAAGGTTTTTTTCCCAAAAAAGGGAGATATTATTCTGCTTATGGTCAGCAGTCATCTACTGCAGGTCGTTTTGCTACAAAGACCGCAACAACCAAAACAGGCCAAGCCTAAGGCTGCTAGGACTGCTACACCTCCTCAGGGCCTTTGACTTACAACTAGAGAGCTTAGCCTTCTGGCTCTAGAACATCCAGAGCCTCTCACCATTCCAGGAAGGTTGGTTTACTTTGCTCCCAGATGGGAACAAATCACAGCAGAGCAATGGACCCTCTCCATCATAAGGTTGGGGTACAAGCTTCATTTCTTAAACCTTCCTCCTCCACACCATGGTGAGACAGTTCAATTCTCAGACATTTCTCCTCGACCTTCTGGGTCAAGAGATTACTACCCTTCTTGCCCAAGGGGTTAATAGAAGAAGTACCCCTTCTTCAACAGGGATCAGGGTTCTACTCCCCATACTTTCTTATCCCAAAGAAAACAGGGGGCTACAGACCCATATTAGATCTCAGAGAATTGAACAAGTTTCTATGCAAGGAGAAATTCAAGATGATTCTCTCGGTTACTCTCCTTCCATACCTTCAGTGTCAGGATTGGTTTTGCTCTCTAGACCTCAATGGATGCGTACACCCAGTATCCTCATCCATCAAACACACAGAAGGTTCCTTCGGTTCCTTTAGCAAGCGGAAACAGCAATACCCAAATACAGAGTGGCTTCCTTTCAGTCTGGCCTCGTACACCAAGAGGTGTTCACAAAATGCCCCAATGGCAGTAGTAAGCTGGGCCCATTTCTACGGCACATCATAGAGGATACTTTCGTATTCCCATAATCTGAGACGACTGGACCTCATCCGAGCTCCATCCACAGTCAGAGGCTCCAGGATCTCTAACCGGCCCCCACCAGCAGTATCCTTCAGTATCTGAAGGACTTGCTAATAAACTTTCCAAAATCCCATCTCACCCCTACTCAGTCTCTAGAGTTCATAGGGCCCTTACGGGATACTACCAAACTCGCAAGGGCCTATCTTCCAGCACGGCCGTTGCCATACGCTTGGTGCAGTTAGCCTCACAAAATTCAGTTAATGAGATCCCACATGACACAATGGATGCCAGGTGGCAACAAATTGTAACATCTCTCGAAGCAGTTAAATTAAATAATTGATATTTAGCGGTATTGTATCTGCTTTTCCGGGTCACAAATACAGCCCTAAATAATAAATAAAAAATGTAAGCTCTGGATGCATGTGCGCCCAACAATTGTAACCATCTATCGAGCCAGTTAACATTAATTAATTTATTTATTTAGATGCGATTTGCTATAATGATTTTCACCGGCACAAATACAGCTAAATAAATAAATAAATAAATTTAATCTGCATCGAGAGATGATTACAATTGTTGGCGCCCACATGGCATCCATGGTGCATGTGGTTCCTTACGCTCGCCTCCTTAACATGATCGGCAGACTCAGGGGACTCTATCCACCCAATGGACCCAGGCATCAGGGTTGCATGTCAGACCAAAATAGCAAACCTCCAGTCGCCCTCTTTTGGTTCCTCCACTCGTGGAAGTCCACTCAAAACCTGTTGTGCAGGGGTTCCCCTTTCAACAGGAGTTACCCCAAGCAACACCTTACCAAACAGGATGCATCTCCAAGGGGCGGGGGAGCTCATCTTCAAGATCTCTCCACTCAAGGCATCTGGTCTCTAGAGGTGAGAGCATCATCTACATATCAACCTCTTGGAGCTCAGAGCAAGTTTCTAGCTCTTGACTCTTCCACACCCTGCATTTCAGCTACAAGGCCCAGTCCTTATCCACATTGACAACCAAGATAACACATGTTCTACCTGTGATAACAAGCAGGGCAAGGACTGGCTCTCTGTCCGCTTTGCACCGAAGCCGTCGGAGATTGTGGGCCTTCGCCAGAGAGCATCAAATTGAAGTCTCATGGCCATGTGCTATCTTCCATGGGCGTTCAAAACTCTTGGGCAGACAGACTCAGATTCGAGTTCGTGCTTCCACACGGAATAAGGTCCCTCCAATGGGCGACAGATAGCCAGGATCTTCCGAATTTAGCGGGAACCCGGACATAGACCTCTCTTGCCCCCCAGTCCGTAGGCATCGTCCAAACTTCCACGCGTTCTGATATCCCAGGATTCCGCTTCTGTCAGGGAGTTCAGGCCAGAGCGGAGTGCCTTCGCCATTCATGGGGCCACGACTTCCTCTATGCCTTTCGCACCCATTCCCCTAATTCCCAAGACACTCTTCAAACTTCAGAGAGACAACGGGCACGCGGTCTATGATCCTCATAGCACCACATTGGCCAGGCCAAGTGGTGGTAACCTCTACTTCTGCCACCTCTCCCCCTAAGCTCCCTCCCTGGACTTGCGCCGATCTGCCTCCAGACCACCTGTCCCAGGAGGAGGGGAACGTTGTGGCATCCAAATCCCCAGTCTCTTCACCTCAGAGCCTGGGGGCCCTGAAGGCCCAGAACTTGTCACGATTTGCATCTTTCTCAGCAAGTGAAGGATATCCTTCATGCTTCCAGAAAGCCTTCCACTAGACATTCCTATGATTTTAAATGGAGAAGGTTTTCTATTTGGTGTGCCAGAGAGGCGTCATACCCCTCTGGCAATACCTCTGAATTCTTTACTAGGAGTATTTGCTGCATTTATCCCATGACCAGGACTTAAAACGAATTCAGTAAGAGTCCATTTGAGTAGCTATCTGCAGCATCCCTTTTAAACCTCTCAATGGGCAGCCTATTTCCTCTCATCCTCTTTATAGCAAGATTCATGAGAGGCCTTCTTTTGCACTAAACCTCCCATGGACAACCTCCAGTGGCCGGGGGACTTGAATCTGGTTCTTGGCCAGCTTATGCAGCCACCTTTTGAACCCTTAGCCACTACCTCCGGGACATTTCTTTCCTGGGTAAGGTTATTTTTATCATTGCAGTCACTTCAGCTCGCCGCATCTCCCCCCCGTGAAACCGCGGGATATAAATGCAGCTAAATAACTAAATAAATAAATACTCCTCCTTATACAAGGTTCCATAATGACAAGGTAGTCCTCAGGACTAATCCACACTTTATGCCCCACAGTGGTCTCACCTTTTCATCGAAACAAGGAGGTTTTATTTACCTGTTTTTTTTCCAGGACCTCATGCTTCAAGTGCAGAGAGGCATCGTCATACCCTGGATTGTAAAAGAGCTCTTGCTTTTTACTTACAAAGGACACGGCAAACATAGAAAGTCCTCTCAACTCTTTGTTGCTTTTGATCCCTCTCATTTAGGACTCCGAGTCTCTAAGAGAACTCTGTCCAATTGGAGTGCTCAGTGTATTTCTTTCGCATACCAGAGTAAGAACATTTCTCGGGAGGGCCACTTTCACAGCTCACAATGTGAGGGCCATTGGAGCCTCTATGGCTCATCTAAATTCTGTGTCCATCGACCAGATCTGTCGAAGCAGCCACCTGGGCCTCGGTTCTTATACCTTCAGAGCCCATTACTGCTTGGACCAAGGACTCCCGCCAGGGATGCCATGTTTGGTCAGGCTGTTATCAAACACCTGTTCCATCCCTACACCAACTCCCACCCTCCATCCCTGGCTGGATGCCTGAGATTCATGGGTGGAGGTAGAGGCCATTCCCAGGGACTCACAACCTGGGTGATCTCCCAGGCATCTCTAGCTGGGGAAGTCCCCATATGTGAAGACTAATTCCTGCTTGTTCCTGGAGATAGCACAGTTACTTACCTGGAAACAGGGTGATTTAAAATCCTTCCCCAATTCCCCACTGGAACAGCAGGATAAGTCTTCACATATGGGATAGTCGGTACAAACGGAGCCTCGACGGGAACGCGCCCCAGCGTCCAAAGGAAAGTCTCTGGGCGCACCCAACAGCGCCTGCACGCTGCCTTCCCGCCTTTCCTAACCGCTACTTCCGTTAGAGGTTTTTGAAGCTGAAGACAAAGAGAGAGTGGGGAAAGGGAAGAAAGATTAGATACATCGTTTTCCCTTTTCCCACTGACTCTCTTTGTCTCAGCTTCAACATAAGAACAGGAGAGAGGCGGTTAGGAAAGGGGGAAGGCAGAGTGAAGGCGATGTGGGATGATCCCAAAAGCGCCCTTTTGGACGCTGGGGAGCGTTCACGCGGCAGGCTCTGGCGGTACCGACG